>JAEIIH010034328.1:0-15675 GCA_018904745.1 Drosophila orosa | reverse complement strand
ACTAAGTCCTGTATTTAATACCTTGTAAATTATAAGTATATTTGTACCTGTAGCGTTAGGAAAATAGTACTTTAATAAATAAAGCAAAATTGCTCGTTTGTAAATTCATAATAAATCATAAAAAAGCAGCTCCATTTTGTTTAGCAATTTGTTTTTTCCTCTGCTACCCCGCATTCTATTTAATTTAGTTTACCTATTAAAAACCATTATTAAAAGGTCGTAAAATGTAACCAATATCTGCAGCTTCCTTCCACTTAGTGCGTACAATTTAGAGTAATTCCTCATGTCAGTATTAACATAAAAATCACGCTGTGATGCCCGACAACTGGCAGGGTAAGACTTCAGGATTTCAAGACCAAAAACAAGAACCTGAACGCAATCGCGACGAGGAGGAAGCACATTTTCGGTTTCATTTGGCGAATTCGAGCCGGGAAAAGAGACAGAGAGCTACATCGATCGAACCGCAAAAAGAGACGGGAACAAATGCCGACCGGCTGCAAGACTTCACTTTCGTGCTAAATTATATCATCGTCGTCTCCAAATTGCACACACACACACACACTCACACACACACCAAATTCGGTGGGGTGTGGTGGGGCTTGGGGCTCTAAATGCGATATAGGGGAGCCGACTTGGAAAGGCAACAAGTTTTCCGCAGGCTCTTTGCTTGTCTCACCTCACACAGAGAAGAATTTTTGGGTTATCTTTGTGATTTACTCAATTTATTTTGTGAGTTTTAAAATAAATTTTACAACAAATTATAAATTTGTATTTGTACAAGAAAGAAAAAGATTTATTTAATATCTTAGAAGCTTAAATATTTTGCATTAAATAAGTATAAAGTATTATAAAACAAGAATGTAAACTAACTTCGGGAAACCGAACTTTCAATACCCTTGCATTGTGAAAATCGATCATTACTCCGACAAAAATATCTTAATTTCAATTCGGAAAGCAATTCTATGCCCATTTTTGTAAGAATAATAAACCTGCATACTGAATTTAAAGTTTTAAAGAATTAAAAATTTTGACAATTTTTGACAATTTTAATGATGTAACCCCTTTCATTTTTTCAAAAAATTGACTAAATTTAGATTTCTTCCAAAAATAGCCAGAAAGATTCTCCTGTTCATGCTGATAAAGAATCTTCTGACTGAAATTATAATACAATAAAAACGTAATATAATTCGTAGATTTCTTTTTTAAATCATAGAGATTAAATGCAAAATATAGAGAAACTGTTTTTCAATTTTTTAAAATAGAACTAATGAAGAGCTAAGAAGCAACAGGAAGCTATAATAGGATTTAATAGAAGGCAAATACTAAGAAAATGATATTTTAATGCAAAGGAAAACGTTGTTTTAAGGCATTTTAAAAACTTGCCATACTGTATTGTTTAAACTTAAAATTTAATACTCTAAATGATGTATACAATGAACTATTTAATAATAAAATGTTTTCTGATTTAGCTATTAAATTTGCTCCTTCTAAAATATTTGTGGAGTATTTTTTAGTAAAATAATCCTGAAAAACCCAATAATTTGTATAATCTTTGATATAGATTTCTGTCACTGTACCGCCTTGAGCTGCCTTCTTCTTATTTTTTTTTTTGGGCGCACACTCACATTTTGTCGCTGCCTTATTCTGTTCTGGGCCTTGTTCTTCCAATACTCCGACCCGCCCTGGACCCTCTGCCCCTCTCCGCACGTCGCCTGGCATATTCGTCAATTTTTGTGCGCATGCAATTTACGCAGCGCGGCGAAGGAACTGCAAAAAAAAAAAACCAAACTGAACCGCAGAATACGAAAAACCTTGAGTACGGTCAGTGACCAGAAAAAATGCATAAACATTTTTGTATTCTCTTCCCTTTCTTCATTCGGTTCGAGCAGGGGGAGGGGCTTGGCTTGGAAGAGGGGCAGCACCAGGAGCAGAGTCCACCGGCAGCAGCGTCTTCGTTTTCGTTTTCGTCTTCGTTGCAGCCAGTCAATTGCAAATTTTCGGAAATTCTGCGAAGAATGAAGAAGGGGTTGTTGTTGTTGTTGTTGTTGTTGTTGTTGTTGTTGGATGGAAGAAAAGCGGTAGGAAGAGAGCTGAAAACAGGCAGTGAGGCACGTACGATCGGACGGATGGGATACCCACACCCGATCTTTACAACCGAATATAAGTACCTAGTAAATGGATGGGATTTAGGGGTATGTTGATTGGAAGAGGAACTTGTTTATTGATTGTATAAATTAAATATTAGTAATTCTTGTTGTTTAAGACATCTAAAAAAGTATTCTGAGGAAAATTAGTACCACCAAAAGTGATACTAACTAGATATTTTTGAAGAATTTCCATGTTCTTATAGTTTCTCAATTTTATCTTGTGGTGGATACAATTTTTCACTAATAATAACTAGATTTGTTTACCGTAATTGTTCCATTTTTACACTAATTTTTAAGTATGTACATATCTCTTTCTATATAGCAAAGGTGCCCCCATCAAACACTCACAAGTCGTCAAAACTCTCAGCCCGATTTCTGTCCGCAAAACGATAAAGTTAACAGTCGTCTAGGATCTTTGGCACATTTTCCAATATGTAAACTATGCACCAATCTGCTCAAATTGTAATTTATACTTTTGCCTTTAGTTTATCGAAATTTTCAAGTCTTAGGCTTGCTCTTTTTATTAAAGTTATAGCCACTCTATCGTATTTCCCTCTCAAAAAATCTAATTCTAAGGTGGCAAAGTATTACCTGGAACTCTGAACCCTGGGTATCAACAAGTCGCATTCGTCATCAATTCACTTTTCGGCTGGCGTGGGCCCGTCTGCGGATGGCCAAAGCATGTGCACAAGGGGCTGCCTTAATGGCCGGCGTATTTTTGGCAGACGCTACGCACACACATTTGGGGGATATATTATACACCCGAGAGTGTATGTGTGTTGTTTGTGCATTCCTGGCACAGCCACAGCTCCAGCCGGTTTGCCTCAGCACTTTGATGTGCTGAAGGAGATGTGGAGGGATCCAGGCAACCAGGCAGCCAGCCAGCAATAAGTCTGTCGATCCACTGCCATAATTTTTGTTTATTTTTTGTTTTGCTCGGCACTTTTTTCGGGCTCCCCCTTTGCGCGGCCTGTGTGTATTTTCAGCAGGCCCCGGCCTCTCTCTCTCTCTGCACCGATCTTTTCAATTATCAAGGACAAATGTGCGTTGAACTTGATCTCGCTTTTCATTGCCTTGGCTCTCTTGGTCTTGGTCTTGGTCCCATTTTCTGCAGATGCATATATGTATGTATATACCTCATTTCGCACATGCAGTTCCCGATACTACTTATGTTTACACGAGTCCAATTTTAAATTTAGATCTGTGTGTCGTGTCTGCTGCCTGGCATGGCCTGGCCTGGCCCCCCCGAAAAAGTCGTCGTAAAATCGGTTGCTTTAATGCTGCAAACGCTGATTAGGATCCAGATAGGAGTTCAGCCAGCAATTAAGAATCATAATTTATCTGCCATGGCCATGGTCCCCTAAGAATTCTGGCCATAAGAAAGCCAACAAATGGGCCAGCAGAATCAAATTTCTGTGGCCATTTCAGTCCATGATTTGAGCAGCTTGTCCGAAAAAAGCTGCTTGCGCCATTTGGGTGGGGGGACTCGTAAAAATGCATTCAACTGCAGAACACAGAACCCAGAACCCAGCACCCAGAACCCATATCCCAGGTGTCTTCCTCGATTCACAGACAGAGCGTCTGACAGAACCGAAACTCACACAATCCAATCCAAGCCAAGATGCAATTCCGTCGAGGTGGAGTCGAAGGCTGCAAGGTGGATTAAGTTGTTATGCCAGGCATTAGCAAAGGTGTTGCTCATACAGGCAGCTGTTTGGGCTGCTCTCTTCTAGTGGGTACATGGGTTTTTGCCAGACGTTTGCCTTGAATAAAATTACGAAAATAATACATACGATTTAAATAGAATTATGTGGATTTAAGACCTCTTTTCAAGCCTTAGTTTACAAGGATAAAAATTTAAATTAACCTAAAAACTGAAGAGGAAAATATGCCATATTTAGCAGAACGATTTTAAGAAACCTTTATTGATTTAACACAAAAATTGTATTGAATCCATCTTCGTTTAGACCATATCTCACTCTTTAATCATTCTTCAGCTTAAACTTTGTTGCCACTTTTGGGATACTGATTGAGAGCGAGGTGGCATGCCACAGGTGAGGCCTTTCTGGCTGGTAAATTGTTTTGATAGAGCCAGAAAATCAAGGAAATCCACAAACAAACACACACCAAGAACTAACCCAACCTGGCCCAATCCAACCCAATAAGCCCGCCTAATGGTGTGTGTCTTAAGTCATTAGGGATTGCAGAGATACATAGATAGCCAGTTTCTACTCATTCTGGCAATGGCCATGGCGAGAGATAGGTACAGCAACATTAATGGGCACAATAGAATGTCTGGCATTCATCAACCCTATAAGCCAACTCATCAGCAACGATTTTTGTAGCATTTTTAAGTTAATTTACCCAACAGGAAAAACATTCGAGATTCCTGTCGCCATCCCGGCAGTCGGCAGTTCGCATCACCATCTCCATTGGCCATCGCCATCGCCATCTCCATCTCCATCTCCATCTCCATCTCCGTTTCCATCTTCATCAACGTTTCTAGTGTCTAACTAAAAATCTTCCTCTGCATTCGATCATTTATGGCATTTTATTTGGCGCGTCAGCAAATGTTGCTAAGCAATTTATTTATGACATTTTTTGTTGTTGCTGCTGCTGCTGCTACTGCTGTTTAAACGCTGCGCGCCACATTTGCCAACTCGGGATCGTGCGGCAATGTGTGGCACAACACAAAAAAAAAGAGAAGCCTCAGAAAAATCAGTAGGAGAAAAAAGTAAATAAATAAAGAAACTGGCCGCATGACGCGTCCAAAACGCGCGACAACTCAAATCTTGTAATAGCCGCAGCCGCAACATGACAAGAGACTCAAGTTCCATATTCATTAGTTACAATAAAAACACAGCAAAACTAGGAACGGAGAGGAGCCAGAACAGATATACAGCTAGAGCTAAGAGCCATGATCATCAGGCAACTAAATGTGGCTAATGACTGCCAAGGTGTCTTGGCTAAATACCCTTGATTTTCTGGCCCCCATCAGCCATTCCCGAGCAGCATAAAAATCATAACAAATTCCGGCCTTTTACCTCGCAAATTGAATCTGTTTTCTATCATTTTTTATGATCTTTAAATTTAAAAAAATGAAAAGAAAAGAAAATGGGAACAGGAAAATCAAGAGGGGAGACAACCAAATCACTGACAAAAACTACAACAAAAATAGGAGCGAAAATCAAGCTCTGCCTCAACAAGTGAGGGAAGGAAAAACCTGATTTTTCCTTTCGGCCCAGCGCCAGCATCGGAGCCAAGGGGCCGGATATGGCCAAATTGCTAGGGTTCCCGGTCGCCGGTAATTGGCATTGCCAATGCCAATGCCAACAACAACAACAACAACAAGAACAACGGGCACTGAAATTGCAAAAGCCACAAAAAACAAATGCCAGCAGAACAACGACAATTTTTTTTCGTGTTTGAGTAGTTTTTAGCAAAAATAAATATGAGTCCACGGCTCTGGACCTCTGGCATAGGTCTCTCTCAATCTCTGGGTCCTGGCTTTTAGTAGGGTTTTTATGGCTGCTAGTATACCCTGCCTTTAGAGGGGGGTTTTGGTTAAGATTGAAGATGTTCAAGTACCAAAAAATTATTCCTTATTATAATTTAAGCCGTCAAAATTCATTAAAAATATTCTCTATGAAATCATTAAATTTTTCATAGGTTTAGGACTCTTTAGAAGTCCTAATATAATTTTTATAGTATTTCCCAGCTAAGGGTATTTAGTTGTCTGTCATTTCTGGTAGCTTCCATTTTTTTCCAAACTTTTTTAGGCAGCGACAAACGCCAGGGAAGACAGATGTGCGACATTGCAATTTGTTACAGTTGCAGTCGCATTAACGTTCTGCCAACGGGTTGCGGCACAGGAGAGGCTGCATTTTAGCCAGGTTCTGAGTCGGAGTCGGCAGCAGGGCCTGTGGGTTTGAGGCTTGGGAAGAGAGCTGCTGGGAGCAGTGGCAATAGCAACCTAAATATTTTAATGCCCCTGCCCCATTCATGGTTCGCTTTTTGCAGATGATGTTGCTGCTGCTGCTGCTGCTGTTGCTGTTGCTACTTCTCTGGCAATTAACATTTTTTGCGTGCACAAATATTTTTTGACTTGGGAGAAAGAAGGCAGTTACAGCGGCAGATGCACATGAAATTCACAACAGAAGCAACTGCTGCTGCTGCCGCAGTTGCATGAAACTCAAACAAATTAAACCTACAACAAAAACACGGCATTATACTACAGCAAAAAAAAAGGTAAGAAATACATGAAAAAACAGCAACAATTGACTCTGGGCCCGGCTGAAAACGTAACGAAATATGTTAAAATGCAACCAAGTGAGTAAATTGTGTGCCAGGGAGTGTAGGGGGGGCAGAACTGTTTATGTAGCTCACCCACTCAGACACACACACACGCAGGCACGCACACACTTGAGCACTTCATAAACTAAGCAAATTATTATTTAAAAGCCCAACCGAGGAGGGGGTGGAGGTGGAGCCTTGGGTTCGGCTTTGGGCACTGCACTTGTACAAAAATTATGCACAAATTGTTTTAATTACGCGCTGCCGCAGTTTGTGGCCTACGCAGGGGAGGGGGTGGGAGCCAAAAGGGGGGAGGCATCATCATCAGCAGCAGCAGCAGCAGCAGGCTGTGGCAACAAACTTTGGGAAAATTGTTTCCAAATTGCATTCGGTTTGACGAATTTAGAGACCTTTTATTATTATTTATTATTTTTGTTGTAAAGATTAGTTTAGGTAAATAGAGAGCAAACATATAGGAGTTTCTGGAGAGTTTACCTTAATTATTATTTACAGAATATGATACTCTAAGACAGCGAAGGGCACGCCGTGGCTCAATTTGCTCACGCTGCTCAAACCGTTATCTTTTTTCAAAGGCAGCTGGCCGAGCTGGTGCTCAAACCGTTAGATCTCGTGCCCTCCGCTGCTCTAAGAAATTAAAAATGTTTTGCTGTTAGGAGTTACTTTTAGGTCTTCTCAAATTTCTCAAATATTATGTCTAATTTTATTCCAAGCCCCTGAAGGTCGTAAAACAAAATATTTGCTTAATTTAAGCCATCAAGAAACCCCTTAATTTTTCTATTTTATAATCTTAATGCTTACTTATATTTTGTTCATAATTTTAGTATATTCTTCCTATGATTTTTCTAACCAAAAATTGTATGAATTTATTTTAGCTTCCTGCTGTTTCTTTGAAAAACCTTTCCTGAAGCCCTGGTTGTGTGGTTTTTGTTTGTTTTTTTTTCAGTTCTATTCATATTATTTTTAATTATATATACATAGCTACATAGAAAACTGCTCAAGTTCGGTGCATAGAACAGCGAGTGGAGGGGAGAGCTATAGCTGTAAGCCAACGGCAAAAATGGGAGCCACCCATTTGATGGTACCGCGTTCTCCGCCGCTCCACCTGCACCACTGTCGTCCTACAAGTGCCTTAAAAAATATTTTCACTTTACATTTTTTGCGTGTGAAGGGTGTGGTGGTTAGGGGATTAGGGGGGGTGAGGAGGGTGAGGCGGTTAGCGAACGCAGCCAAGATACACAGACAATGTTGCTTGCCGCTAAGGCCTGATAATTACCAGGTTGTTGTTGTAATGCCTCCCCTCAACCTTTTCCCCCTAAATTTATGTTGCCTTTGCATGCACACACCGTTGTGTGAGAGTGTGTGTAAGCAGAGAGAGAAAATTTGGCATTAAAAATGGGTAATTTGTTAAAGAAAACCATTTATTTGTAATATTTTGCTCAAAGATTATTTCTAATTTAATTTAATTAAAATCGTATTTCTTTTGTGTAATAAAAATGATTGATCCGATCCAATTAACTCTTTATTTATGGGCAAAATTATACGTAAAATAATGCAAAGTAGAAGAGTAATACTCCAAAATACAACTCGAAGCAGGATAGTTATTTTAAAACCTTAATACAAATTACTTGGCGCACAACAAAAAATACAATTATATTCTCTGTGTATTTCTGAGTGGCTATAAAAGTCAAGTCAATCTTTTAGACTGTTTTTACATAATTATAACAACGAGCTACCTCGACAACCACGGCTGATGATGCTTCTTCAGCTGCCATTTTATTGTTTTCATTTCTCGTACTCTTTTTTTTTAGCATTTTTTCATCGCCGCAACAGTAGCGGCAATTTAAATGCCTAAACAATAATTTGTGCATAATTCTGGGAGGGCGGGGGTTATTGTTTTTGGTTAATGCACGCCCAGCCCCGAGTCAGTCATGCCAAGATCTCTTCTCTGCCCCACTTGGCAATTACGTTATGCAAATCTTTTGGGCCCCAATTAGAGCACTTCCTCTGCTGCTACTCGTAGTAGCAGCAAGGATCCGATCCCCTTGGGGCGATTCACAAGACAAAAAGCCACAATATCCGTTTGCTATTAGAGGCCCTACCGTGTGCCATAGATTTTGTCCATATTTTACGCACTTTACGCAGCACGTTTTGGGAAAGACGAATGTAATGGAATGGAATGGAATGGCAGTGCAACGCGTACGAATAGGCCCTGGTTTCCGGTTTCCGGCGGCATAGATATGGTCGAAAATTTACGGCTTGCCAAGAACTATTCGCAAAACCTTCAACTTTTCCAAGGCGCGCCGCGCCGCACGCACAAAAATCCCCGCAAAAAGTACAGTTGTGCTCGGGGCCAAATAGCCATTAAATTTCTGCTCAAGGCTTTTTCGCTCCGAATGAAAAATATCGATAAACTGTACACTGTGTGTGCAGCACCGCCCACAAATCCCAATCCCAAACTGCGTGCATTTTATTTATTTATGTATATTATAAATTTTACATACACATCATTACGTAAGGGCAGAATGCGTTAACTCTTTTTATGCGGCCTTACGGGGCTTTTGAGGGGTGCCAATTTACGCACAATGAAGAAGAAAGTTTTGTGGGCGTTTTCAATGGCCAGGAACAAGGGGGGACGGGATACCTATACCACCCCAGGTAATTTTTAGCTTCCGTTTTGCCGTTCGTTGCCTATTTGGGCATGAGACCGAACCACCTGAAGTGCTCCCTCTCCCGAATGGGCGTCGGTCCTCCTCCTCCTCAGGCAATCGTGTGCATGCGTGAAAATTTTTCCACCACATCGATTACTTTACGCAAATTAGTGCGTAGATATTTTGCAAAAATGTTCTATAAATAATTCAGTTTGGTTCGGTTCAGTTTGATGTGCGGGTAATCGCTGTAATACGAGTGCCAGCGGCGCCATCGCCATTGCCGTTGCCTTAGAACAGGTCAGTTGACTTGACCAATGGATGGAAATGGGGTTTTGGGAGGAGGTTTCGGGAGGTTTCCCTTTATAAGGTGGGCGAACCCCCACGCTTCACTTAATATAAACGCTTAATTTAGTAGATTTATGCAATTTTCACGTCGCTATTGGGGAGACCCTTCTTGAGGAAGGTAGATAAGTAGAAAAGATTGCTTAATATCAATTTTTGAATTAATTTATCCTTTAGAATAGATATATTTTACCTAAGGAATTAGAATATCAATTAATTCTGTGACTCCTTCTGTTAATTTGTATAATCAGTGGATGGTCTCAATCGGCTCAGATTTTTCCGTATGTAAATTCTTTTCAGAAACTTCAGCACTTCATCCGTTTGCCATTCACCCTTCGAGTTCCGACATTTCCCGCAATCCCGATCCCTAGGATATTGTATCTTTGGAAACGATGGATGCTCAGTGACCGGGTCACCGGCCAATTTCCTATTGAAGTAATTGTGAGCTTTCCACAGCCAGAGGATTTCCTCGTCATGGGTCTTCACATCCTCGATCTGATGTTCCTGAACGTACAACCAGAAATTTGTATAGCACTTTGGGCAACCCATGAAGTGGTGGACATATCCATGCAGCGTCCAGAGAACAGCTCCCGGTTGGAAGTGGTTCGGAGGCTGGGCGGCAGCCACAGTGAAATAGTGGAATAAAATCCAGAGGGAACAGCCCGGCAATCCGGACTGACAGCCAACTTCGGGATATCCATGGTAAGATTTATCTGCAAGCTCAGTGCCATTTACTATCGTCTCATAGAATTTGTGTGATACTTCTGGTAGGGATTTAATAGACAAATATATATTGTTTATATATTTTTTTCCGTCTTTTTTGCTGAGCAGATTAAGGTAGTGTAGGAGAGCAGTAATATTCTGCAGAACAATCAGTTTAGTCCTATTGAAAACTGGCTCCTGTAGAAGTTGCACTCTGAGAATATGATCGATAGCTCGTTCCAAGTCGGCCAGATATATCCGATGATTAGAATATTCACCAATGTTTAAGTGAATATTTTCAAGTTTTCCTGTTGTTCCAGGACCTTATCCATGTAACTAACTGTGTAAAGGTTTAAGATCACTAGCAGTGACAGTAGCAGTGACAGCAGCATTGACAGCAAAGTGGCTAAAGTTAGGGTGTTTCGCAAAAGTTTCATCTCCAGGGTGGCTCTACTCAAAAGCCAAGGCAAAGGTAGCGATAAAGGGTTAAATTTATTATGAAACCAATTCTTATTTATGTGAAATTTCAATTTGACAGAGTCATACAAGGGGTGTGATTATGATTTCATGGTAATGATATTGTTTTATATTTCTACATATATGTAATGAATATTTCTAATGAAAATATAACTCCCCTGGATCTTCAAGAAAACGTAATTTTTATTATGTGATAAGCTTGAAAATGTGCAAAACGCTTACAAATATTGTAATAATAAACCATAATTAAGAGCGATTAATCAATAATTATTCAATCATATCCCTGGGCAGTGGGAAGACCGTAAAAGCTCAGGTTGCCTCTATCGTAGATATTTTTCAAATACTTGAGCACTTCGGGTCTCTGCCAGTCGGAGCTGTTGCTGCTGGATCGGCAAGTGGGGCAGTCCTCTTCGCTGGGGAACTGGATCTTTGGGAACTTGGGATCCTCTGTGGTGTCGCCGGCCACGCGCTGATTGACCTCGTTGTGGGCCTCCCACAGCCAGAGGATCTCCTCGTCGTGGCTCTTCACCGAAGCGAGGCGCCGTCGCTTGGCCATCGCCTGGAAGTGCCTGGAGCAGTCCGAGCAGCCGAAGAAGTACTTGGCAAAGCCATGAACGGCCAACAGCACAGAGCCCGGCTTAAAGTAGTACGGTGGCTTGGCCGCCTCCACAGTGAGGAAGTGGAACAGTGTCCACAGCGAGCAGGTGAATCCTCGTAGGAAGGGGCGCGAGGCAATGCAGCCAACGTAACGCCTTCCCTTGAATACTTTCTTTAGCTGCTTCTCCAGGGACTCCACTGTTTCGGCAAACTGAACTCCTGTCAACGTCTTGGCCGTGCTGAGGGAACCTCGCAGGTTCTTCAGCAGCAGCTGCCCATCCTTATTCAGTGGATTGAGGTAGCTGACCACCGTTATGATGTTCTTCAGGGCGGTCAAGTTATTGCCCTCGAGGTACGGCGGCTTGGGGAGCTCGATATGGAGAAGTTTGTCGATGGCCTGCTCCAGATCGGCTCGATAGACTCGCCTTGGTGGCTTTAGCACCTCCGTTATGATGGCCTGATTCTGCTGATCCAAGAACTCTGTCATTTTCGCGGCCTCGACGATGGGTAGTGGTGGCTCTGGCTTGTAGTCGAGGGATTGAAGGTAATCCCCCACAGCGGCGGCATAGGCTTTACTTGTGTCTTCCGTGCTTGTCAGACTCTTGGGGTTCCCCTCGCGATCGATGATGGCCAACTTCAGGTCGGTCAGGTCTGTCAGGCCAAAGCTGGCAAAGACCGCCGGATCGTCCACGATACGCACTTCCAACTCTTTGTAAGGCAAGAGCTCGAGCAGTGTGTCCCTGCCTATCAGGGAATCCTTGGGCTGGAAAACCAGAGCGATGACCTTCACCGGGCTACCAAGAGCTATGTGTCTCTTAAATAAGATCTCCACCGTATCATCCGGCTTCAGGGGTACGAAGTTGGGCTGCTCGTTGCGGGATATAAAGTCGGCCAGCGTTGCAGTAATTACCTGGGGATCCTGGCTGGGAATATCCAAGCCCAGGCTATGATTGTGCTTGTAGGAGTCCAAGGCAAAGTAACGCAACGTGGGCGTCTGACGGATGTCGAACTCCCGGCACACGTCCACGTTCCGCTCCTGGGCACAGTCGATGCCATAGATCCGTAGGATGGAGTTCCACTTGTACAGGTCACGGGCCAGGCCCTTAAAGATCGGGGCAAAGCGTTGGCAGTCGCCGCAGAAGGTGTTGAGGAACTGCACCAGCTTGCCCTTGTCCCCATCCATTACCAGAGCCGTTCGCAGCGACTCGCTGTCCAGCATTTTCACATTGTCAGACTCGCTGTAGAGGCTGACCTCGTTGGGTGACTTTCTGTCATTGATTCTGCTGGCCGAGACCGAAGATTCGGGGGCGCAGAGCAGTAGACAGAGCGACAGCACCAGAAGGAGCACCTGGTTTATCAGGGGCTGACTCATTTCGACACACTCTATGCGATGCTCACCAGTCAAATGGGCCGCCACAACTGATTTAAAGGCAGGGGCTCTTTAGTAATTATAGTCGCGTTTCGGTTCGAAATGCTTAATCCTCAATCTCCCCCATCCCCACGTAGTGCGTTCTCTCAAAACAGGTTTTATTTTCAATTTGATGACTCTGCCATCTATTCTAGACACCCACAAATATACATTTATGTTATTGATTTGTTTCGGCCAAGCGGAGCTTACCGATTCATTTCAGGTAAGTTCGAGGCGAGACAGGAATTCGTTTGAAACAATCCATTGGAATCTGTGTGTATTTCAAGGTAAGGATATAAAACTAAAAACCAAAATTGAGTATATCAACTTGCCAACCCAAAAAAAAAGCAACGATTTCGTGTAGCAGAAATTTGTTTAATAAACTTAAGACATATTGAGCTTGGAATGTCCTTCTCACTTGTAAAATCAACCTTTAGGGAAAAGCGAAATACTAGAAGGATGCTTTGAAATATCATATCCTTTGGGAAGATGCTTTCTAAATTCCCAATTCCTTCCTAAATTAAAGCATAGAAGTAGAATGATTCTTCCTAATGCTAAGATCCCGGCATATATCCGGAGGATGTTGCTCCATTTGAGCATAGGATTGGGAGAACATTCTGAGATGCTTAATTTACTGAACGAAGAGAGAGACCTGCTGGAAACAGTCATCTCACTTGAATTCTAATGAAAGTAAAGATTATGTCATGCCAGTTAATAATCAGATTTCCGCGAAATAATTTGTTTAAAAATACAAACTTCACACAAACCGCAGATAAACAATAAATTTTAGTATATCACGATCTACATAACGTGATTGATGGAATGCTAAACTGGCACAATGATTGAGGGAGAGTCACATTTTGAAACAAACTCGCTGAGCGTGGGTTGTTTACGAAATTCCATGAATATTGTTAGCTCTCGTGCTCTCTGAGAACATTGTTTGTTTGCTCTTTTTACGATCTTTATATACCGGAAAGTCAAAGTGGGTTAAAGTTGATTTGATTTGATTTCTAGAAAAGAAAAGCTGTGGAAAGCTCCATTAAAAGAAGTTCAAGACTGTTAAACTGTTATAAATCTGTTTAAGTATTCCATAATTTAATGTAATACTTTTACTTCTCTAGAGGTATTCAAACAAAACCTGTACAATAATACAAACACAAAATGTTATTCTAATCTAATTTAAACTCAGTTTCCACAATCGCTTGTAATCCATCCTTTGTCGGCGTAATAGCCAGACTAATTAAATGAAATTGGCACTAAACAAGCGTGCTTTCAGTTATCAAAAACCCATTCAAATGCCCACACACCACATGCCGCTTGTCGACCCAAAAACCGACCACAAGGACACGAGCCGAATAACGAGCTAAATGGTCCTTTCTCCATACACGCAACAAGTTGGCCCACACACAGGCAACAAGTGTAGTTTACACCAAAAGTGACCGAAATATCTGATGGAAAATATGCAAAAACTTTGCGGCAACGGTCTCATTTACATCCGGGGGAATCCGGCTAACCACAGTTGCCGTCACCGGATTATGGCCCAGAGAGAAGATGAAACAAGACAAGCGCCACTCCAAACTTTCCTCGTCAAAGTTCTGTGTGTTTCGGGTGCGAAGGCAAGCAGCCTCAAACGCAGCTTAAAACTTTTTGGCAACCGCTTATGCCCTCTGAATCCATGCTACAGCCACAAGCTGGCCAACTTTCATCTGGCTAATTTAATTTCGCCGAATCCTGGCTTCTGTTCCTCCTGCCACTGGGCATATTTTGTGGCAAATTAAGTGTGAAAAGGCGTTGCAGTGGAAAGTCTTGAACGATTTATCAGGAATTATTAGGAGCAGATAAACCTAATTAAGGGGAATCATTTTGACGGTCTATTATGACTATTAAGATTGGTATTTGCTAATTAAAACACCTTAAGTCTAGAAATAATTATTCTATGAAAGTATTTAACATAAAATGATTAATCAATTCCTAACACATGTGAAAGGCTGCTGGGAAAACAAGGATAATAGAACATTGCACATGAAAAATTAATATAAAATGCTCTATGCAAATCCTTTTCCCCTCTCCGAATATTTCCGCACCATTTGTGCCTGGCTTGCATTTTGTTTAATTAGACTCTGGACCATTTCCTATAACCGCAACAATTGTCGCACAAACTTTCAATCAGCAAAAAATGAAAAAAGCGACCGAAACACAATGAATAGCTGGGCAAATCCATGTGCGGGATGAGGGATGAGGGATCCCCAAACCCATATCCAGGACTACTGATACTGATAATCAACAATACGCTGACTGACATGAACAATGTAGCAAATCGGTTTGCAAATCAGGCAGCAGCAGCAGTAGCGGCAGCAGAAAATGGAGCCAACTCCCTCGCAGTCACTCAGACATGATGGCAGTCGTCGTCAGTAAAAATTGCGTAAAATACAAATATTGTGCCAGACTCATTCCACTTTTTACCCATTTCTCGATTCGTTTTTTTTTGTTTTCGTTGCTGTTTTGTTCTTGTGCCAGGATGCACTGCGTAGGCCTGATGATGGAATGAGGGGATAAGGCTGAGAAGTCCATCAAAACGATTTGAATGCGTCGCTGACGTTGATGAGTTTGAGTGAAAAGCGGCAGCGTATGGCAGGATTGAGAGGATGGGCACGGGGATTCAAGAGGATGGGGCACAAACAACGAGCAAGTTCGTCAATCAAAAGCTAAACCGAAATCTCCTCATGCGTGGAACGTTGAACAGAGAGAGAGAGCAGGCATAACGGCCAAAGGATGATGCAGGATTCAGGACTACACAGTGGGGAAAAAAAGCAAGAATTTCTACATTTGTAAGGTTTATTATTAATACATAAATTACCCAGCATTTTAAATAGAGATCTAAGAGAAAGTCGGGGTATGCAAAAGGATTTGGTCTATGTATTTTACGAATAGGAGATATTCCTAAGAGAGAAATGAGATGGATAAATTGAGTTGAAGTTATAGAAGATTTCACAGGAAACCCTTCTGTAATCTCTATAAATATAATTATTCCTCAATAAAA
>JAEIIH010034326.1:0-24736 GCA_018904745.1 Drosophila orosa | reverse complement strand
TCAATTAGCCACTAATAAGGGTCTCCGTTCTCCACATTAATGGTCAAGCTGCCGACATGACCAACCGACCAAAAGAGCTGAAAATATATATATATTCCCCTGTCCTAGCAGTTCACAAATTTTCAAAACGTTTAACGACTTTATTAAGGCCCCATTAATGTCCATGAAATGTGAAAATTGTGAAGGTGCCCGTGGTAGTTGATTGAAGGGAAAACGGAAAATATGAGCTCAACCCTTTTGCCTGTGGGGTGGTGGTTATATTATTCACGATATATTCACAATGTAAGAGCACTTTTGAAACGTATTTGGCGCCTGTTGCCAGCGAATGGATGCTATAAATTTAGAACAGCCGGTGACATTTTAAAACGAATTTCAAAGTTTTATTGCACTGAGCGCGACACGAGTGCTCGTGACGTGGGTGGCGTGGCCCGTTTAACCCTTAAAATATATATATGTATATATATTTCCCTGACACATTATTAAAACATAAAGAGCGTCAATAATCATTACAGTTTTGAGCCATTTATTTTTCGGGCCTCCAGTTGCTGCAGCCCCACCGTCTCGCTTGTCGACATTGTTCGCCGTTGCCGTTGCCGTTTCCAGTTTTCTGTGTTCAGCTCTCTGATTTCTGTTTTTGTCGTCGACACGACAATGTTTGGATGTTTGCCTGTTTGGCTGTTTGAATGCCCAAAATGTTTGGCTGTTTTGGGAGCGCCTTTTCTGGGGGGCGTGTTCTTCCGTAGATTTCCCTGACGCAGGCAGCGGCGGATGGCGGTTGTCTGAACATTTTACACAATGTAGCAGATTGTTTCGCTTCGACATTTCCCCGAAAGCGTGGCAACAACGATTCAAACAATCCTTTACACATCTGCACAAGTGTATGCGTTTAGTATGCTCGCCACTGAGAGAAAAATAATTAAATGGGGAATTATATTATTTATTTAGTATGGATCTACTCGGATAACTTAATTTAAGCAAACAAATGCTAAACTAAGTATATTTTCTGAATTCTGGAAGACAAGATTACCTTTTTGTATTTTTAATACTCCAAATTATTTATAACAATTTTAGATAATTTTAATTGTAATTTTTTAACCAAAAATTGTAACTAAAGAGGTTAGATTGCTCTTCATCCAAAAAATATATATTATCTAAAGCGGCGACTGCTTCTGGCATTCTTAGCTCTATTTAAATTAAACCAATTAAATATCATAAAGAAAAACCCTCCCTAAACATAGTAAAATCGGTTGGAAAGAGTGACCCATAAAGTCAGAATTAGGGTTAAGGTGACATATTAACAACTGTGAAGTTTAACTGTGAAGTTTGTAGTATTTATATTAACAAACACTGGAAAATGTATTATATATAATATAACAAAAGATGTATTTCTCCTTAAATTCTTGCATTAAACCCCTCTTTCTTTTTCCCTGTGTAGAACTATGTGTGTTCACCGGGCTCGTTTCCGAATCATAGAAGGCAACATAACTCTGGGGTTAAGAAGCTGCCGCCACCCAAAACAACCTTCATTTTCGTAATCAATGTAGAACAGTGTTAAAACTTTACAGCGCCGCCGGAGAAAGGGGAATAAAATTGATTGTGACAGCAGCACGTGCTACAAATGGCCGGGACCCAGCATAATCAAAGTAATCATAAGTGCCTTGGCAGTTTTCAGAAAAGCCGGAGCTCTCTCAGACAAACTTATGCCCAAATATATACACACTTATACTGTTACCTACAGTAATGGGGTTTTTCGTACTGAACCCATTCACAACGTGGGCATTATTGATCATCATCATCCCGTGTACTTTGGGATTCCGGGCATGTTCCCCCAGCGTTTACCGCACTTTAACACCTAACCTCATCACGAATTCAATTCTCGGCCCGTAATTCCTGCAGGAAGCAATAATATTACCCCTGTAAGACGTTCATATTTTATTCCACCTGATAGCATTATTATTCGCCCAAAAATTGAGGTATTCCGAGGCGGTATATACATGCATAAATAAATATGAGATGGGGAGAGACCGAGCACGCAAAAATGCTTGGGAAAAATGTGTTCCGAGAAAATGTACCGGAATTCGGTGTAAAGCAGCAGAAAGAGCCAAAAACCGCTGGTCAGCAGCTCTCCGGTTCTCCGGTTACGGCGACATCGGGATCGGGATCGGGATCAGGGCCAGACTGGAAACCAGACACGTCCTAGTCCATCCATCCGCCAGGTAAGCGGCGGCGAGCGGTAACCAGCGACGACAGCGGTGTTGACATTACGCTATCAATTTTGTGTGCTCAGCGAAAACCCTGGCCGCATGTTATTTATTCTTTTTTTTTTCCAGTCCCCCCTTTATTTTTTTCGGACAGGTTGTGATTTGTGTTTCTTTTGCCGTTCAAAGTATTTTTTAACCAATGCTAAGGGTGTTTTTTATAATTTTTTTTTTAGACATCTTAACACGTTGTAGAAGGTGGTGAACTTGCAATAGGAGATTTAGCCATGGTCGTAATTTTATAGGTTATATAAATAAGTAGAGGTATTTGTTGATATTACATTTAATTAAAAATAAGTTTAAAAAATATATAAAATAATTTAAGAGAAACTATAAATGTATATCTAAGTATCTAATTTATATCTTAAGTATTTTCCACCCACGACATCATGTTTTTGCTAATCCCTGCCACTGTTTTCTTTGAAAAAAACAAATAAATTCTGGCAAATAAATAAGCAAAACCATTAGAATTAAATAGAAACATATTTCTTTATCAAAAACAAAGATTTTCAAGGCAAGATATAAACCAAATGGTCTGCATATTTATTTCTTTTTTTTAGCTCTCAGTCGCAACAAGACTTAACAAGCCATTCTGTCAGATGCTCATATTTATACCAATTCATTTAGGAGAACCCGTTTATAATTTAAAACAATGGAATTTATATACATTTGTACAAGTTGTACTTTGGTGGAAGACAATAAATATTCTCATACGTTCGACTTTGGATGTTTCTACTCGTGTTTTATTGTGTATTTCTTTTTTTCTGCGGCGACTCGGGACATCGTTATTATGAGTATGAGTATGAGTATGAGTTTGGGTTTGAGTTTGAGTTTGAGTAGGGGAAGGAGGAGGCTTAAGAGGACCAGACCGAAGACAACAACATAAATTAATAAATCTTAAGTGAATGGGAACAGTATGGGGAAATGTGGAGCGCGGCCGAACAGAAATTACTCCCGGACAGGTAGGCAGTGATGGGCAATCGGCGGACGAAAAGTCGCGGATCGCGATGTTTGGACAGGACGCGGTAATCTAGTTCTTTGACAAGGGACATGGGCACAGGTCCCAGATCGATCTGCTGGACGATGATGTGATTGTGGATGTGGCTGTCTCTCGGATGCCTTTCGCCAAGGATTCCACGCTCGAAAGCGATCAATTAGTGCGCCTGACTTGACATCATTTCAAATGTAAAGCACGTACCGCCTGTGTGTTCTCCGACAGGAGACGTTCATATTTCTGGGACTCCGTCTCCTTGTCTCCGATTCTCCAATTCCAATTCCGAATCTGAAATATCGAATATGAATTCATCATAATTCGCGATCGTAAAAACAACTGGTTTTTGCTGGCGATCAACATTTTTGGCCTTCATAAATATAAAGTCATCAAACATATGACAGTTTTATGTTCATTTCGTTGCGGTAAATGTTTTGGCGACAAAAGACATGATTCTGAAATTATTAATGGTTACGTTACGTACTGGAGCTGGAGCTGGAGCTGGATCGAAAAAACGGAACCCTCCGAAGGCCGATTAACGAGATATTTATAAGTCCGGGGGGCTGCTGCTGCACACTGTGCACAATAATAATTAAAAAGCTTGAATTTCATGGCAATTGAGATGCTGAGATGCTGGGATGCTATTCTGGCACCAAACTGAACTCAACTGATGGGCGGATTGAGTTACAAAATATTTGATTATCTCTTTTGTGGCATCGTTTGGGGCTGCAATAGCATCAGCATCAGCAGCAGTTCTTGTATAAACATTTTAATTATACGACTAATTTATGTGGAATAAATTAGTGGTCTGCTCTGTTCACAACTCCAGCTCCATCTCCAAGATCCAAGATCCAACTGTGTGTGCCCCGACACAGGTCTTTAGCAGAGGGACGCTCTTAAGGTCTGCTTTTACGGCCAAGTCATCTAATGGGCGCCCTCGTGTTCCAGTGCGCTCAATAATTTTCCCCAATTCCAGCTGTCAGTCGAGGTGTCAAATCGCAGCTACTCATGCTGTGCGCTGTGCTCGCTGCTCGCTGCTCGCTCGTCTTCCCGCCCCTCGGGTAATTTAAATTAAGCATCTGACGCACACCTCTACGGAACCAGGGATCCCTCGGTTCCCTGGGATCCCTTCCCTTCGCGATCCGACAACGACAATGCGATGATATGGGTATGCATCCACTTAGCGCGGCCAGAGGAGGATGCCTTCTGTGATACTGATTAAGATCATCCACATCAACAGAACCATCGTGTTCATGTGGCGCGATCACGCTGACAACAGCTCAAATCCCAATTCTTTCAGTCCCAATCCGCATCCCCCAATCCCCACGAGCAACTTGTAGCCGCATGTACCACTTATTGGAGCGTAAAACAATTTGCTATCCCAACTATCACGTCGAGGCAAACGAGAGTGTTCCTCCGAACATGGCCTAATCAAACCACAAAAGGTGGCATTCAATTAACTTGGTCCGAACAGGAGAATCCAGCCAGCTTTCTTGGCTACATTTTGGATTTTACTTAAGATTAGTTAAATATTTAGAAAAGAGGAAAAGAAAGAGTTTATAAAATAATAACAGTGATAGAAAAATGGGGTATATTAATAAAATAAAAATATATGGTCCTATAAATGTCTACCTTATTTCCAAATAAATGAACATAAAATACCCATTTTCCTCCAATATTTTTATATATTCATCAACTATACAAAAGGGAACTCCCTATATAATAACCTCATTAATAAGCAACAAATTACACAAATGCGGAACAAAACTAAAGCCCAATAGTTAAAGAAACCAAGAAGGGAAAACATTTCATGACTGCCAATGGGATGTCAACGCTTTGAATTCAAATTTAATTGGAATGATTCGATTTTGATGGTGGTGCTCCGATAATTTACAACTTTTCAATTTGAACACTCTCGACTCTTGGCACTAGGCTCTCTGCTCTTGGCTCTTGGAGCATTATATACAACAATGATTGGTTGCCGCTTAATTTCTCGCATTCGCCGGAGGAGAAGCAGCTCCGGGCACCGGAGACAAGCTGACGCAATCACGACATGCAATAAGGAACATCCGAATTGTGGTATCTGCGACAGGGATCTCAGGTCTGCCATTGAAATGTGGCAGTCGTTGAATGAACCTGGAACTGGGCTCAGACTGGACTTGGACTGAGACTCCTTGCTAGCCCCCCAACCTGAGGCACTCCACCCACATGCGAGTAAACAAGAGCTCATGTTGTTCAGACGATCAGGCGATCGACTCTACTTGGCTTGTCCCTTCCCAGTTGGCCGGTGAATCCCAGTTACACCTATCCCGTGGAGGCGGTACTGTGGAACGTTTTGTCCAAATTCTGGCGAAATGTTGTAGGGGTTTTATTGAAGGCACTCGAAAAAATTTTATAGTGGTCGTTATCTTGTAAAGAAGGAGGGAAATCATAAAGAGATTTGAAACATTTTTAAATGGAAAAGGATGCTACAAATAATTTAATATCTGAATTAAATATTTTGCTTCTAAGATAAGATATTAATAATTCATCTATCGATGATGAGAGATGAGTAAAGTCTCTCTATTTCAATTTATTAATTGCATTAATGATTAAAAGAACCCTGAATGTTTGCAAATTATTTTTCTTTTCATATTTTTCGTGCTCTTCATATTTTTCAGCCCCTATCCGAGTGATTTTTCATACATATATTCCTGTATTAGTGCTCAGAGTATGCCGGCATATCCTCTAGATACACATGCGTGAATGTATCTGAGGTAAACAAGAGCAGAGCTTGCATATGTCAGGAAACGCTTTGATCTCTTAATTTTCTGCAAAAATACAGTTTAAATCAAAGGGAGGCCGCTGCTCAAGTGTTGGGCTATGGCCACGTGTCACAATATTTGTGACAGCATTAACGAAATAATTGTTGAAAGAGTGCATTATAATTAACATGCCGCAAAAGGTGACAAACTCGGTACGGTTTCCCCCATGTATTACAAATACGATTTCCTGATAAAACTACTTTGTAGTTATCCGCTTTGCCGAGGGAGATAAATCATCTCAGCACCTCGGATACTAATTGTTTTTCCTCACCTAAAATTAGTTATTCGTTCGTTTGGCTTGGCTAATTTATTTATCACTCTCTTCTCGAGAGACGCGGGGGAACCGAAATGCGGCAAGGCAAGGCAAGGCAAGGCAAGGCTTCTTATACCATTTGATGGAGATGTTTGGCAAATTTAATTCCAAAAAACAATGAACTGTCTCTGGTTGAGGGACCGGGACATGTTTTTGAGTCGCAGTCGCAGTTCCACATGGTTAAATGCGGAAATGTGGGTTTTACTTCTTCTCCGCGAAAGCTGCACATCACCTATCGACTGGAAATGGCTGGAGCAGCCGTCTGCTGCACTCTGTTTTAGTCCCATCATTGTTTTAGGTTCCAGTTCCAGTGTGATCGTTGTCTGCATAATAACATGTTATTATCATTTTATTTGTTTGCCAGCTCAGGCCACTCCACCACTCTCGGATCAGGCAGAGACTCGGATATCCAGATATTCCGAGGCACAGTATCATGGCAAAGGTAGAGAGGCAATGTGCTAAATGCTCGAAACACATGTTCTTGTGTTTTTAAGTGTGTCTGCCGGAATTAGCATAATTGTGGATTTCACTTGGAAAATATCAGGGTTTCATCGGATGCTTCAGAGGGTGTTCGTTCACTCAACATAAATTATTTTTCAAGTCTGGCAAATAATAATATTTATGATGATATAAAAGCGAGAAGGGTCACTCTCAATATTTAAAAATCATCATTCAAATATTCCCCAACATTCCTGTCCCCTGATAATACTTAATTCCTGTGACCAGTGTAAGTTTAAACAATTTTAGGTTAACAATAGAAAACACGCTTAAGCTGGCCAAGCATAAAAGCCGTGACTTTTCGAATGTCGACAGTTTCTCAATAAAGAAACGTGGGTCCATATATACACTCCGCCTATTGATCGGGGGGCTTTGAGAATGCTGTAAACCGATTAGGGATCCGTGGTTCGAATGGAGAGACACTAGCCATAATATTGGAATTTCCCTAAGCCGGGCTGAGAGAATAAACAATTTGTTGGGCAGAAGAAAGTTGTGTGCGTTGCTTTGTGATGGAAATTACGCTTGCCGCTCTACAATAATTAAATCATTCCGCCTCTGAAAACTATAAGAAGATACACGATTGATTTAAGCTGACAACCAAAATCCGTTCCAATTTCCAATGGCGATTGAGTCTTAACGGCGCTGACAATATGGATTTGATGCTTTTCGATCGCGATTGAGATGGAGATGGCGATGGAGGCCTTTGTGTGATGCGACAATGCAGCATACAACGGGCAACAAAGCGCTGGGCGCGTGAATTAATAATCTCTGGTCCATAAAAACAGATGTCAGCTTAAAATTCGGGCTCCGCCTTTGTGTGCTACTGGTTTTTTCCTATTCAATACCCCGGATTACGCTACTTGTATTGAGTTAGATCTGTAAAAACGGCCTTCACGGGAGCCAAAAGTCAGTCGATTCGACTGCAAGCCAAGCCAGGAATGTAGTCTTCGGAATTGGATTGGGTTTTTATTTGAGTTTGTTGGGAAAAATAAAAAATAAAGTGATCTTGTCTGAGCGCTTTCGGAAGAGGTAATTTATTTTATGGCTTTATGATGCACTGACTTGGAATCATCAGGTTTTTAGTCATTTCCCTTTGACTTTTAAAAGTGAAAAGCAAGCCTTTGTTTTCGATTCCTCTCAGTTCTAGTTTGAAGTAACATTTTGACGCTTCACTACAACTGGTCGCACGTGTTTTTGGGCTAGACTGTCTGCTAAATTATATTTAAATCAAAATGAATCCAGAAAAGTTGAAGAAGTTGGAAGAGCAGGTTCGCATTGGCGGCAAGGGCACTCCCCGTCGCAAGAAGAAGATCGTCCACTCCACGCCGGCCACCGATGACAAGAAGTTGCAGGCGTCGCTGAAGAAGCTGTCGGTGAACACAATCGCCGGGATCGAGGAGGTGAACATCATTAAGAGCGATGGCACCGTCATCCACTTCAACCACCCGAAGATGCAAACCTCTCTGCCGGCGAATACCTTCGCTATCACCGGCCACGGTGAGAACAAGACGATCACTTCCATGATGCCTGGCATCCTGGCGGAACTGGGGCCCCAGGACATTGGGAAGCTGGCCATGGAGATGGCCAAAAAGAAGGTCGCCGACGCCGCAGCCGCTTCTGCTGATGCTGATGCCGATGCCGGTCACGACGACAACGATGATGTGCCCGATCTGGTGGAGAACTTCGAGGAGGTTGCCATTGCCGATGCAAAGCCTGCCTCCCCTGATGACGACGAGGTGGTGGCTTCCGCTTAAGAGAAAGGAGTCACACCAAAAACATACGCACACGGCGGAGGAGGAAAGACATACCGCCCAGCCAGACACACTACTACAACACACACTAAACACACTGAACAAACCCTGGCCACGAGAGCGGTATGTCTCTGGAATAGGACTTTCTTTAACCGTCCTCCGCCTCTCATTTGGGGATCTTGCTATACACTTAACATAACAAAATTAAATATTTTAATTAATAACACAAAAGCTAAGAGCACAGCCTTTTTTTTACTTGTGTATAAAAAGCTTAACCATCTATAAAATATTATATCACAATGGCTTGCTGGTAATTCCCCTTGACCATATCTTAAGGATACCATCCACATCTCCTTAAGCGAAATCGCACTTAGCCCTGGATGAGCCGCAGCAAATCGACCGGCGATAGTCGATAATGGAAGACCATAAATAACTTGTGGGGTTTATTAACCCCTGGCTCCCTCCGCTCCACTCTACTCCCTAGTCTGTTGGCCATATACCGCCTTTTGTTACCTCCATTCATAAGTTTTCTGCTCACTTTGCTCTTGTTCTGTTTATGTCGGCGAATGCGTTTCCGGTCAGCGACACAGGAAAACACGTTTATAGCAAAATATTGTTTTTGTTTCTTCTGTCGTTTCGTACACCGCCACAAGCCCTTAAATCACCGCATGGGGGACTGTCTATGATTAACCAATAAAAATAAATAAATACTGCATTATACTTACTTACGGGAAAGGAAACGAAGCGGACGGAGAGTGTCGCGACGGTTTTCATATGTGTTCCAATTTATTAACACCTTTTTGTTTTTGTCTTTGCTTAATTCTTTATAGCTGTTGTTAGCGGTTTTTAATTTTCTTCTTTTTTGTTTGTGTTTATAGGTATTTTCATATGGTTTTTGGACATTGTGGTAAATGGTGATTGGTGGCAGCAGTAAACGTACGAAGCTCATCAAAAGTATTTTATTTTTTGGTTAATGGTTAATTCATATTTTTGTTTAGGTTTGTTTATTTTCATTGTGGATTCATGTGTTATAAAAACCACAAAAGACTCAACTAAAAAAGAAACTGGTAAATGGGTAAGCTGTTCCATTAAAGTTGGTCTAGACTTCGAAAGAAAAAACCTTACCTTTGTGTCCAAGGAAATACTGTGAAATCATTCACACTAATTTAATCAAGTAAACACTTTTCAGTTTTATTTATACCAATAATTGTGGCTTTTGTTTAATGTGTCTCATTATCGTTCTTTTTATTATAAGTATATACAGTTTTACTAATTTACACTACGCTTAGGGCGCTACATTTACGCGAGCTTACACTTACTTACAACTTGTGCATAAAGTACAGCGAATACACGGATCTCTAGTTTAGGAAATAATTACACGCACATCGAGGGAAGTTATGGTACATACGAAGTAAAATAAATTAAATTTATAAACGACAGGAACAAATTGGTAACTTAAGACGATAAAAACAATAACAGCTAAATCAATGATTGCTCGTGTACATTTGGCTTGGGTTCGGGCTTGGGATTAAGGGGTTCATTTTTCAGCAGACTTCAGGGTTGATATGTTTCTCGGGGAAGGTTCCGCCTGGCTGTGAACTCAAACTTGGATGAAAACCATACAGATCTACGGATCTACAGAGGTGAGTGGGAGATATATGTATTTGGGGAGAGAGATAAGAAGACCTGGCTGCCAAGGAAGTGTGCTCTACAATTTAGTGGGTTTCTCTCTCGGATCGGCCGCCTTATATCGGCTATATACGTGTTAGTGGTCGGGTATATGCATTGTATTGTATTCATTGATGTCGCCCCTGCTCTATATATCTTCCAATTTACATCCTATAAGCTCTGATTGCATAAGTTGTATGTAATTAAATTAACGTATCTTCAAATGGTTTTTGGATTATCTTCATCTCCACAAAATTGCACAACGTCTCTGGGGCAGCAGCGGTTGTTGTTGGGTGTTCCAATCTTTATCTTTTCGTTTCTATTTTCTTTATTTCAATTCATATATTTTCTCTTAGTTTTTCTTTCTCATATATTTTTTTCTTTCTGGGGGCCCATGCCAAGGGAACCGCTGCGTTTCAGCTGGTTTTGCTTGCTATTTGGTATAAGCGGCGTTAATCAAAATACCGAATAATCACATTGTAAATTATTGTCCGAAAGTGTAATTATACCTTTCAAGCCCGGGCATCGAAGTCGGATTAGGAATCGGAATCGAAACTGGATCTGGAATCGGATTACGGCCGCAGGAGCGTCAGCTTCTGCTGCTCCCGGAAGGCGATCAGCGAGCGGAAGGCGGAGATGGGCGAGGCAACCGATGGCGCCGTCGTCTCAGGATCCGGAGATGCCGATGGATGTCATGGCTTTGCACTCAGCGAGGTCACATTGACGCCGGGCGATATCTTGCCGGAGTGCGAGGACGAGGACGAGGCGGTGGAGTTGCTGGATATTGGTCCCATCATGTGTTGAGCCGCCGACTGCCCGCTGCTCGTCGGTATGTGCACCACGTCGCATCCCATCGACGAGGACGAACTGGAGGCGGAGGGCGAGGCCACTGGCGGTGGCGCCACCTGATGCTGGGCCCCGCTTGCACCACCGCCGCCCGAGGTGGTCAGACTGAGCGGTGCAAAGTGCGGTCCATTGGCGGCTCCCGATACCGCCGCCTTCCACAGCAGCGGATTCATGCCCAGCGGTCCGTTGTGTGCCGCCAGACTGGCACCGAAGCTGCGCTGATGCTCCAGGAACTCCTGCGTCGGAGCACTCAGGTGCGCGGCTGCCGGCCCATAGAATCCCCGATATAGATCCGGGCGGACATAGGGCGAGTAGTTGGGTATCCGGGCCGCCAGCGGCGACAGGATCTTGCCCGGCGACGGCTGCTGGCCGGGATGTCCATAGAAGCCGGGATGCGTGGGCGGTAGTTCCGCCGCCAGGTTATCCTTGGCCCCCGAGCTCGACTCCTTGCTGTCCTTGGAGGCCATGTCGGCGAGCGACCAGATCCTTGGCTTGGCCGTGCCACCCACCGCCGTCTGCAGCGAGTTTTGTTGCGCCTGCTGGTGCTGCTGCAGCAGCTGCTGCTGGTGATGATGGTACGCGGCAATGTCCGGTGGCGAACCCGCCGGTGGCCGGAAGTGATGGTGCAGGGCGGCGGGATGGAAGAGCGGATGGGCGCCGGGTGGCATGCTACCAGGTCGGTCGTACAGATCGGGGGAGCCGTTGGGCGAACCCGGGCGGGACTCGGACCACTCGCTGTTGTTGCTCTCGCCGGGCCGGTCGGCCAGCATGTCACCGAGGCGACCGCTGCGGTCCTTGTCGTCCGTGGAGCCCACGCCGGAGTCCTTGGCATCTGTAAAGGGATTAGAAAAATAAAGGGATGGAGTTAGTATACATTCAGCAAGTGTAGAAAATATTCCTCGAGGTTTATAGGTATTTTAAAAAGAAAATAATAGTAGTAAATTACTTCTATAAATATATTTCAAGGAGGAACAAGGTTTACTGCTTAAAATATTGTAAATATAGGTACTGCTCTTACCTAACAGATCATTATCCTCCGTGTTCTTGTCATCATCGTCGTCGATATTGGCATCATCATCATCGACACGGTTCCTGGGCTCCCAGGTCATTTTGTTCTCCTTTTTCAGTCTTCTTCTCGCGTTGGCGAACCACGTGGACACCTGGGTCAGCGTCATCTTGGTGATAATGGCCAGCATTATCTTCTCGCCCTTCGTGGGATACGGGTTCTTCTTGTGCTCATTCAGCCAGGCCTTCAGCGTGGATGTGGTCTCGCGGGTGGCGTTCTTCCGCCGGGCTCCATTCAAATCCATGCCATAGCTGCAAAAAAAAAACAAGAAAAGGAATTCTCAGTTAGACGGAGTTAAAGTCAGAGTTTGCGATAAGGACGAGCGACAGTCGGTCCGACAGCGACCAACGACCGACCATTCCTCGAATTGCCAGCAGGTGATTAAGGCCCGAGTGGAATGCAGGCCCAGCTGTTGCCAGGTCGTTTGGAGTTCCTGCTTAAATATGCGCCAGGCCGGGGCCCAAAAACAATTGTTGCAATTTGTTAAACTGGCCAAAAGGGACGCTGGGCGGGCTGGTTGGCCTGAGCTGGACTGGACTGGGCTGGGCTTTGTTTGTGCGTTAAATTTGTTCATCATAAACGCATTTGCATGGGCCCGAAGAACATTTATGCCCGTGCAGTTTGCGGTCTGACACATTGCTCCCCATCCCACTGTCCCCGGTCCACTCCACTCCACAAAGGGAATCGATGGTCGATGGTCGAATGTTGCCGCATGCCGCCGTGGACAACAACTGTCCTTTATCGCTTTTTGTGGGCAGTTAACATGAACGTTTTTAGTATATTGGGTGTATATACATCGCGGCGAGCGCATATATGTCCGGGAATACTTAAATACACTCGGGATAATGGCTACAAGAAGTTCTTAAAAATTTCAAGAGTATATTATCTAAGCCGGAATGGAAAATATATATCGAAATCAGAGTTTAAGATATGAATTTTCAATTAAAATTAAAAGCTTCATTGGAATACTATAACTTTGAGTAAACCGTAAAATTCTCAAGTGATTTTTTTGTAGTTTTTGAATATTGAATCTTTTTAACATCGATTGTATTATTCTTATTTAAGGAGTTTAGATTTTAAATGTAATATTCTAATTTCTTTGGCTAAAGGCTATATATACTTATTTTCTTTAAAAACTAAAATTAAAATTCTTAAATGGGGGTTTTTGCGTCTGAATTTTTTTAGTCGTTATAATTCTCAAGTTATTTTTGTTGAGACTCCTTTTTAAATTTATTCCCCCAAATTATGTAGGAAAATCGAATAAATGTGGCAAGAAACTGGCTTCTTATCACATTCTATTTCTCAACAAATTAGCAAAGGCTGATAGCAATTTTCCCCAGTGTACAAAATGCAAAACAGCAACATGGGGGAGAAAGAGAAACAGAAACAGATACAGTGCCATCGCATACATGTGTAGCTGTCTCATTTGTAGTTCTCAGACAGCTGCCCGATCCGAACAGAGAGGATGACAACGATGTCAACTGGATGCTAAAGCAGCTATAGCTATAGCCACGGCAAAAATATACACATATGTACGTATATTCAGCCATATACAGAGGAGGGATTGCTGCTGCTCTGCTCTGTGCGATGCATTAATTAATTTAAGTTTGAATGCAAAGTGTCGCCGAGTGCGAAACACCTGCGCAGACAGGCACTCTGCCTTTGATCACCTGACAGCTGAATACATTTTTTTAATTTTCCTATCAGCGCTGTAAATGATTGGTGACGACAACAACGCCCCCAAGTGCTCAATTCAGTTTCCCCAGTTTCTCAAAAAGGTGGGGTTCTCGCGCGCGTATTCCCGCTGAATTTTGAATTTTGTATTCGTATTCGTATTCGAATTCGAATTCGCCAAACCGGTGCCGGCACGCACGTCACGGCGAAATAACTCAAAATTGATTTATGGCGAATATATGGTATGGCCAAGATAGACAACAACTGCGATATATCATTGACATCGACATCAACAGTAGCTGCATGAGTCAACTATCAAATTTTGTTATGAGTGTCAATTACAGGGGAAACAATGGGCCCGCCGATGTACCTGTCCGAACGTGAGGAGAGGTGAAAATGACGTGACGGGATGTTGTCGATTGTCGATTGTTTAACTGGCAATTGTGTTTGGAAATTTATGTCACTTCAATGCAGCATGTTTGTGGTTTTTTAGGTTTCGGAGGTGCGTTGCCTTGCCTTGCCTTGCGTTGCGTTGCGTTTCATTTCGTTTCGATCGGCGGAAGCAAACCCACCCGCCGACGTGCAAACGATCAATTACAAGCGAATAAATGGGGAAACTCGACAGAGTGAGTATCGAGTGCCGAGTTGCCGAATGCCGCTGCGCCTGCGTGCCAATATGCGCCGGACTTTTACTATTCGAACGCACTTTTCCGCGCCGGCATTTAAAATGCACCTGCACGCACCTGCAGCACCTCACAATCCGATTCCCAATCCCAATCCCACTCACGTTCCGACCGACGCCTTTCAACGGACCACCATCCGAGTTTATGGGGTTTATATAGCGCTATGTGGGGAAGTATCCATCAGATACAATTGTGACTAATCCTCACCTGTTGAACGGATAGCCGGCAAAGGCCGCATCGTAGGGATGGTACATCGAGGGATATGGCCAGGGGGAGGCTCCGGCCACCAGGTTCTCCTTCAGATCGATCCCAGCCTGGAAGAGTCAGAGAGAAGGCATAAGTATTTTTGTCAACATTTATATTTAGACATATTTCTAGACGAATTTCTGATTCCCGCAGCTTGAACCCCCGAGACCTTGAACCAAAATTATTAAAAATCATGTTAAACAAATCATTAAGACATATTTGTGTTTATTTTTGGATGGATGGATGGCTTGAGATGGGGCAAGTGTTATCAGGAAAAAAACAAAGCACAGTGGGTTTGGAAAATTAAGAATAAAATGAAGGTTAACTATTGTTTAAATATTAAATAAGCTATATGATATTTTGTGCCTTTCAAAGTATCTAAGAAGCATATCAAGAAACACCCCTTAGATGCCAATTAACTCTTGATATTCCCACTAAACTATAATATATTTTTGTGTCACTGTACAAGTGATAAGCCCGGCAATAATCTGACCAGCATCAGTCGGGCATGTGGACAAGTCGTGACGCCTGGCAGTGACTTTAAGAGTCGGATCTCTCCGTTAGCTCTCCGAGATTGTCTCCTTAATCGCCGCGCTGGAACATGTACATATAGTGCCATTAGGCCCAACGATTGGAATCACAGAAAACATTTAGGAACACAGACTTTGGCACTGATAGGCGTGGGACAACAGGCGTGTAATATAGAACGCCGATTAAGTTTAACACGACAATTATCTCCGCGTCTTGTCTCGATTTGCTGCGACATTTGCCAGCTGTTCGGCGGCCGATAATGGCGGAGCGACAGAGGCAGCTGCCTTCAAGTAGTATATATTCTATATATTATAATCGGACTGCATAGTCAAAATCGGACGCATATTCGTCACCTGAGGCACGAACCCGCCTTCGCAGTTATGACACAAACATATTGTCCAGTCGAAAACAGCGGGGGTACGAAAACAAGATGCGGAATCAATGAGAACGAGCCTGATACGGATCTACATGGCACCGCAGGACGAGTGCAGGAGTGCAGGAGTGCAGGAGTGCTGCAGCAGGATGCTCGCACTCGGATGCAGGTCCCGAAATCCAGTCGAAATCTATTGTCTCGCTGTCGCGACGAGCGTCTGGACAGAAATTGCTGTGGATTGCGGCAAAGCGGAAATATTTTTATGTCGCCAACACGAAAATGTTGCCGTTGATGTTGCAACATCGCTATCGCCGGCCATCGATGCGGAGTAGGAGTCTGGCATCGGGATTGGGTCTGGGTTTGAGTCTGGGTCCCCGGGTCTGGGTCTGGGTCTGGCCAAGAGGTCTCCTCTCCTGCCACTCGCTGGCGCAGCATGTGGTGTGTGCGAGTACAGCGGCGATAGACTGATAAACAGCAAAGGCAACAGCCACAGATCTTTCGGGGCCAGGTTAACTCCAGGGCCAAGGCCCTTTGACAGGTTCCACACTTCAAAAAAAATATATAAAACTTAAAGAAGAAAGGAAAAAGGCTTTAAATAGATTTTTTGAAAAGATTTTCAAATTAATAATTCTTTTAAAACCAAAGTGGAACAAATAAGTATTTTAATAAGTTAGAAATTATTTTGCAAAGGCACTTAATCAAGTTTAAATTCCTAGAACTGAGAAAAAACAGTTTAAAATATAAATATTTTAAGAATTGGAATTGATGTATTCTTCACTGTATTCTTTCCAAGAAACAAAAAAATTTCTTCGTTTACAGTTTATAGTCAAATGAAATTTTGATTTTTAAATTTAAAAGCTGAAATTAATTTATTCTTTGGATGTCGTTAAATTTGTTGATTTAAAATTCAATTAAATTAAAGTTAGTTTTGTAAATAATATTTTCTAAATGGAATTCACACTCATAGTTTCAGATTTACTTGATTGTTGGACTCTAGTTCTCATCCTAAAAGAAATTAATTTATATAGTTTTTTTTTCCTTGAAGATATTTTTATTCTAGGAATTTTTTTGTGAGTGCATCGTACAGACTGCGTCTTCGGGCGATTGCAGAAGTCAGTTAGCCGAACATGGACAGCGTTTTGGGACAGACTATATTAAATTACACGGGCTGCTCCTATTTCTCAATGGAAGCTCGAACCGAACCCTGCTGAACTGAACCGAGACCGAAACCAGTTTACGTTTTACAACCTTTACAATAATCACGCCCGGCTATCACGGGAATTGGCCAAAAGTCGAGGATGGCAGTGGGTATGGGAATGGGAATGGGAATGGGGGATCCTCACATCCCATTCCATACACCGAATCTGTGTCGTGCGTGTTTGGCAGCGAGTGCGTGTAGGCCATGTCGATGCGGGTAAAGCGCATATAATAAATTGTAGCCGGCTACCAAGCCGAGTAGTATCTACTATATATCCACTGAGCAACAGTAGCTGGTTGCTATTGCCTCTGGAGTCGAGAGTCGGGAGACTGCCTTCTGGACGCAAAAACGCACCCGTGCCGGCCGGGATTTGCGCTGGCGGTGGTTAATATTAACAACATTCGACATGTTTGCGTCTGCGTTTATTATTACCAATACTGCGATGCGGCAGCAGCAGCAGCAACAGCAGCAGCAACTGTAGATGTTGCAGCAGCAACTGCAACTCGTTTTTTTGTCGAGTTAAATATTGCATTACCACTGGCGACGACAACTGCAATTGTAAAAAGCGTTGTAGCGCAGATCGCATATTGCCGATAGCTTGTTCTTCCGCAACAATGTTTATGCATTTGCAAAATGTTTGTAGTTTCGGCTTGTACCAGGTGTGTTTGTGCCTTAAATGCCCAAATCTGACCACCATCAGCGACGGGGGAGAGAGATTTTAAGCTTATCGATGTCGCTGAATATTTAATGGTAATTCAGAGGTAAAAAAAACACTACTAAGTAACTAATTGAATTATAATTGAAAAATTAATCATATTTAGGCTCCGAATAAATAAATAAAGTTATTTTATAGTATATAAATATCTCTTGAAATAACATTCTTACTGTGCAAAGTTAAGGAAACCTTGAAAGCTAAGCAGTTGATGAAGTGACTAAAACTTAATTTTCTCTTTAAATATTACAAGCTGATTCATCACAGTTCATCATCTGTTTTCTTTAAAGATGATTCATGGCAGTTACAAATTATTTTAAAAATATAAAATAACCGTGAAAAAGTCTTTTGCATGCCCTTCAAAATTTAAATCATAGTAAATAATACTTAAACAATTTTTAGTTCAAGAAAAATCTCTGGAGAAACTTAATTATGTTAAGGATAAACCAAATACCACTTTTTCTTACAGAAATATATAATAATAAGCAAAATTACCCCAATACAAATCTCGAATAATAATGAAATCATAAAGAACTCTGTGAAGACCCCCACTCCTTCTTCTTTAGAGCATTTCCCATTAATCTTTTTCCCTCACAAAACTAATATTTGGCCAAGGAACTTGTGTTTATAATAAGCTTGAGAAACTTGTCCCTTCCCGGGGGAGAGACCAACATGAATGACTGACCACTGGCTGGCCACAAGAACACTCCAAGTGGTTGTTGGGATGATGTCTGATCCAGTGGATCCGCAAGCATACCCGACAACCGGAGTGCGTCGTTTCACGCATCGGGAAGTGCGGTTTGCCCAGGCTTCCCCGCTCCACCGTCTGCGGGCAAATTAAATAATTCAAATTAAAATGGGTCTTTGTCTTCATTACCAAGGAAATTCTGCGACTGTGTTCCCTTCACGCCAAACGTCAATGCCTTGGGATTACGACTATATATCGAGCAGGAGGAGCCGAAGGAGGAGGATGGAGTAGTCCGACTCCGATTCCGGCTCCTGTGGTCTGTCGCCCTGATGCGCCACGATTTGAGCGATGCGCGTAATGACGGGTCGAGTTAATTAATTGCTGCTTCGATTTAAAAATAAACGCACGTTTGCCCGCCGCATTCCCGCCTGTGCAGCCAAGAATGAATGGAATCGGATTCGTCTTCGTATTCGGAATTGGAGTTGAGAGTCGGGAGTCGGTAGTTGGGAATCGGAATCGTAATCGAAATTGAAATTGAAATTGACGACAGCGCAGAGTTTGAGTTGCGCCAAAGAATGCGTTGTGTCCTAGCTCCACTAATCTACACTGTTCAAAATAAATTATTCATCAAATAAAATACTTGATCTACTTTTAATCAGTAGGGGATGTCTACAAATAAGGCGAATATAGGTTTTGTTTATTGAAGTAACCTATTTATTTATTGAATACTCAGATCCAATTAAATTTAAGACTTAAAACACAAAAAAAAGTTGCCGAGAAGTATTTTTTGAAAAGGGGGTTTCACTAGTGGCTTGAATTTAAAACAATTCTAATAGTTATTGTATAAACAATTTTTTTATTTAATTATACTAAAAAAGAATTGTAATTTTCAACTTTTTGTTTAATAAGAAATCGATTTTAAATCTTTAAACTTCATTGTTAATGCAAGAGCTTTGGGACTTAAATATTTTATTCTATAAATATTTCTTAAAATCTACAAATTTCAATCATAGTGTCTAAATTAAAGGACAAACTATATTTTAAATATCGACAGTAAAGGATTCTTGAAAATTTGTGTGCTTAAAAGCTCATATAATCGTCTACATGATTTAATTTAATATGATTTGAACTCTGTATCTATTACAATGAATACTTTTCATAGAAATTTGTTAAAAGAAATTAAGTATTCACTTAAAAATAAGAGTTCTTAGATTTTCCCTGTGTATTCATGTAATTCTTCCCCCTTTTGCAAACTGGAGCTCCCGGCTCCCTTTCGATGACACTTTTTTTTCACAACTCCGCTTATAAAGTTGTACAACTCTGAGGTTGATGTGGATGGTGTTGCTGGTCGGTCGGTCGGTTTGGTCGGTCGGTCGTGTTGCCTGTTTGTTTGTACGTTGTTCGTATGCGTTGCCATGACTGCTAATTTGTTTGTTGTAGGCAGGACGGCCATTCACAAATACTCTCGTGCCAAGGCAGCCACTTCCTTTTACACACACACACTCTCTCACATATATAAAAGTGCAAAATTTACTGTTAACGAACATTCTCAACTTTGCCAAAAAGCCAAACAACAACGGCAGCAACACAGAAACTTTCCACAACACTTACGGCAACAACAATGAGATTGGTGCCGAGCAGTAAATGTATTTAGTACTTGGGCATAAAGCCCACCGCCCCCATGCCCCATGGCCCATGCCCCACCCTCTGGAAAAACACCCCCCTGGCCGCCGTCACCTTGCCATTAGAAAAGCCACCCCCGAAAAAACAACACGACAACACTTCGACATTTTCAAAAGTTGACAAATCAGTGCATGTAGCGCCAAGGTTCCAAGGAGCAAGGATGTGCCAGGATCGGGCGTTGGGAGGCTGAGCCGAGTCTCGGGGGTGGTTTTCTCTATAAGGCGAGGAGTGTGACATCGGGAGTGGGGCCACAGCCCCCTTTTTATACATATATATGTATATGGTGAAGGCGAGAGAGTGGTCCGATTTGTAGTTGCTTTCTGCTACATTTTGTAGAAAACTTGCCAGGGGGCCAAAAAGTTTTTGTAGCTCCCACAGGATATGAGCATATACCGCAGCCAGCAGCCAGCAGTCCTTTGTTGGGGCCAAAAACCCAGAGCGACTATGTTGTCGAGTGTGAAATTTCATGCTTGCATTGTTGTCGTTGATGATGTTGCGGCACTTAAACTGGGGAAAAGTCAATATACCATTCTGGACTGCTTGCCCGGCGTCAAGTGTCTAAAAAGCAGCCATTCTGTGTATTCAGGAGGCCTGGCAGTGTGTGTGTGAGAGCAGGATTCAGGATACTGGCTCCAGGCAGAGTCCCTTTTGCCGCGTAGGGAAAGTTCAAGTCCAAAATGGGAGGACACTCATTAGACTTGGCAAGTGTCTACAGGCCAAAGTTTAACTTAATTGTTTGTTGGGCTTTAAAAACAATTTTTACAGTGTTTTTTTTTAAAGGGGTTAAATATAATTTTAAATATATTTAAGATGCAACTTGCTTGAATTTATTATTGTTACAGGCTTACCACTTGAGAGATGCGTATATTTTTGGGCTAACCAAATTATATAAATTGTTCATCCAATTTCTCTGGGCCTGTCAGAAGTGCCTAACCAACAAAAGACCCATTTTAAATTAGGGACAGCCTTTGGCAATTAACCAAATTAATTTCTCCGAGTGTCACTGCCCGACGAGTGCAGGATGCAGTGCAACATATGCGCCGGGGACGCAGTCAATTTAGTACCCAAGGATCAGCAGATAAACGGATGAATGGAGCGGAATGGGAATAGGAATGGGAATGGAAATGGAAATGGAACTGGAGGGCGGACAGCCTGACAGCCTGTCACTTGCGTGTTGACAAATTTATTAATAAGGTACGAGGCGGCATCGCCAGTCGACGCCCCCAAACAAGATGGGAAAACTGGGAAAAACTCAGAGGGAAAAATACACCGGGCGCGGCCTGGGTTCGGCCTATTTGTTAGCGGCGCTCTTCAAATGCGACGACGGTTGCACCATCATCCACTGAAGTCATCATCCACCTTCAGAGCCGGAAAACAGGAGAACTGTGGAACTGTAGAACTGTATAGCTGGAGAACTGAAGAACTGGAGAGTCGTGAGTTTTTGGGAGCGGGACATAGTGTATTCCCGCGCTGCGGCAACTTGACAGCCGCTTGACAGCTCGTGTCAAAGTAATGAATCCACCGCATTGAGCAGACACTTTTACAACTACGGTGTACGGCAATATATCTACATATAAACACACATATATCTATCTTCTCGGGAAGAGAAATCGCTCCAGTTTAGCGCCGGCGGCTGAAGTGACTAATTACGACCCCGGATGATTTATTTAGCAGATGCCGCGACCCGACCTGCCTTGTCTCTTAAACGCCTGCCATCGATCCGGCTGAGGAGGAGGAGAAGGAGAGTAGGGCCTGTGTTTTGTGATCTTGAGCACTCCTGCCATCGCGCTAAATTGGCGTGTCAGCAGCGGGTAGATATGTATGTACATACCAGATAGTGCCTCTCGATCCCGATCTGGCACTTTCATAATTTGTTTTTGGAGACAATGGCTAAATTTATACGAGCACGGCTACTGTCCGGAGATCGGAGACGACAGACCGGTTCTCTATCACCTTTTTTTTTCCCCCGGCTGAACTAGAAACCAGTTGAAATGCAAATTCCCCGCGTTGAATATTTTATTATTGGGCATGTGTTTGATTAGGCGAAACACTATTGGCGGACATCGATTGCACTTAAATCACTCGACAGGCGATTATATTTAATCACACATTAGCGTTCGCCCAGATCAGCGAATATTAAGTTTAGTCACAACAACTACTACGCTGCGACTCCCAAGTATTTTTATATATTTCACTTCATCTTCAGTAGCGGCATTCGAAATACTCATTCATTAAACTCTCAGTTTCAATTTCACAGTCGTCAGCGCGTTTCGAGTTCTCTGCTTCTGCTTCTGTTTCTTGGGCTTTTTGGTTTTGCTTTTGCTGGTGCAGCTCTCAAGACTTTTTCCTTTTTTGGCTTGTAAGCAAATAAATTTATGTGTTCACTTTTGAATGCGACATTTTATCGGATCATATTTAATGGGCGCGAAAGAGGCCTCGACAAGGGAGCTGAACTGAATTTAAGAAATGCCTACCGACTGCGAAGACAAATGCACACATTTAATTTGAAGTAAATACCTGTGTTTAGTTTAATTGCCGGTTTCTGGGTATGTTTAGAAAAATTTCTAGACTGTTTCTAAAGATGTATCCACTTTATTTAGATTTTAAAAATCGAAAGAATATTTTTTTAGAGTATTTAAATACTTTTATAAGTTTTAAAGGCCATTTGGTATAAGTTACACTTTTAATAGCTGCTCGTATAATCACACTAAGCTCATTTAATCACTTGGTTTATTTACATTTATCATTTAACAAGTTGTTTATATTTAAATTAAGAAACCCGGATGCAATTAATTCATTTTAAATTGCTTAAATGGTCTTCTTAATTCAATTAAATTCACTTTAAACCTTGTTTTAGGTAATTACCAATTAAAGGAGTTATAGTAAATGCTTAAGAGAACTTTTGTTGGGTTTCTTTTACTTATGTGTACAAGTATTTTGAGTTAAGATAGAGTACACCTGCTTCTTTTGTTTATACTTTTGCATTTCATTACATTTCCAAGATAATTCTATAATTGTTTTCCCTCAACAGTTTTCCGGACAATTAAAAATAAGATACACATTAAATTACATCTCTCCCTTTCCCTTTGAACGTCCTTAAACATTTTATGAGACAACGACAACAAGGAACCAAAGTCAATACATTGTATTTAGTTCGATTGACTGGCAAGGGCAGTTTCTCCGATTCTTAGGTGGCTTTCCCGGGAACCGAGCACCGAACACATGCCAGAACCCAAACCCGAACCCGAACCACTGGGTGTCCAGTCTCTGGGCTCCGCATGTGGTCCCCAGAACATTGTGTCCAAATAGAATTGTTGGCAAACAAAGGCAAATTACATGATGCTATTAGAAGCAATGCGAGGCGAACAAAGGGCCGACGGCCAAGCGCCGGACATGCTGTGGACGTGGTGGATGTGGTGGGCAGTCAGTGCCTGTCCATTGTCCATAAATTCGGACAGTACAGGATCCTGGCAGCCTCGAAAACTCTCAACTCGCGTCGGAGATCGGAGTTAAGCCAGCGATATTTCGCAACTTGGCGGCACACACAACACACACAATGTGGCTTGAAATATCGCCGCTGGCGAACCAAAGGTCAGGCATAGGCTTAGGCCCTAAGTACCCGGGGACCCGTAGGACCTGTAGGACCTGTGGCCCCCAGCCTGACAAATCGCTCCAAGCGAGGCTCTGCTGTAGGCCAGTCTTTCGCCGCAGGTTCGGAAGCATAGACCCGCGGGGCACGATCAAATGACGACGACGCGACTTGAACCTCAACTTCAGGCTGAGCCCCAGCTTCGGTGGTGGTCTCTCGCTCCGCTCCGACTGGACAAATTCACAAATTTATTGCGCCATTGTTCGGGACGTATGACTTATGAACAGGCTTTACGAGGCACACAGAGAAATATTGCAGTCTTAAAGGGGTATAAATATTTGTTGTAAACAAAATTTTATTGGAAAATTGAATGTATTAAATTTAGATAACAAAATCCCAAATAATCTTCTTTATAAAGCCTTTTCTTCCTATTATCTCTCAGAAATATATTTTCAGTTATAGATTTCTGTTTTTCGTTCAGTGCACCGCCTAATGTCTCCCCAGATTTTAGCAAATTTTTGAGTGCTGAGCTCACTTACCGGATTTGCGTAGAACGGCGGCTGATCGGCCGCAATGCCGGAGAGGTAGGCGGACATGCCCTCCGGATAGACGCCGAGGGGCACGCCTCCGGCGGCGGCTAGTCGCTGGTAGCTGAGCATGTCATACTGGCAGGAGCAGATCGTCTGGCCGCTGACCGGATCTGTGTAGATGGTGCGACCCGTATCACAGCAGCGGTTTCCCGAACCGGGTCCACCTCCAGGCGCTCCTCCTCCCGGTGGTCCCGCGGAATGCGGTCCTCCTGGCGGCGGCGGTCCACCGACAAGCGGCAGCGGTAGGGCGGGCAGACCGGCGGCGGGGCCGCACGGTGAGGTGGAGCGGGCGCCCGGCGGCACCGTTGAGGTCACCATGCCACTGTGGCCGGGCCCGGAGATGCCGGGCGCACTCAGCGGCTGGGCGGCGGGACAGGCGAGCGTGGGCAGGGTCGATGGTGGACTCTGCGGAGCGTTGGTTGGAGGCGTGTTGGGCGACGAGGTGGCAAGGTGAGTTGAAACGGCATTCTGTAAGATTAGGGAGAAGTTTTGAGTTATTTAAGGTAAATAAATGGGAATGTTATATATTTTTTTATGATTAAAATTGGAGTTAAAAAAAGTTAAACTTTAAATA
>JAEIIH010034323.1:0-59961 GCA_018904745.1 Drosophila orosa | reverse complement strand
ATCTCAGTTCAAGTCTCTGTTTGGTTTCTAAACTTCTATATAAATGTTTCTAAATGTTCTTTATTATTTCCTACATAAATATAAGTTTAAGTTCTTGTTCTTCCCTTGATTTATATCCCATCCATTTGTTTTCTGTGTACCACTATTAGATTGAAGTATTGCATATCATATTGGATATCGACTTCCTATGAATTCGCTTCGCCTGCCAGTGGCTGGCCACTTGGGGCCCACAAATTACCATAAATTCCATTTCGCAGAACAGGGCTGAACAGCTTAATATTTATACTTCTAAATCACGAGCACGATTCTGTGCAGCTTTATGGCTGCTTTGGCCATAAAAATCAGAGTCACACGCCAAACGCGAAATAGCCAACGCGATTAGATAACCCAACCACCGTCGTTGTTGCCTGCAGTTGGCTAAGGCGGGCCGTCGAGATTAGACGCGAAAGTGATGGATATCGGCCTCCTAACTAGAGGTTACCTGGTGCTTTTAATTGCAGATAGGCCGCGGCTACGTGAGTGATTAAGACGATCGGTGTGGAGAATCTAAAGGAAGGAAGGCAAGCAGAGAGTTCAGTTCAGTGTCAGGCCCTAACGGGGCAACAGAGGTGTGTGTTTTTTGTGCCTAATTGCGCTTCTCAAACAATTACCACTCAGACCAGGTAACGAATGGCAGAATGTAACCAGTGCCCCGTCTAAAGTGCTTTTCAGGCATTTAATACTCGCCGTTAATGACTCTTGATAGCTGCATCTTTAACTGGCTTTTTAGCAAACAATTCGCCATCTAAAAATAATGTGAAAATGTTAAATGCACAAAAGCTGAGGGCTCACTGAAGCGCCGTGTGGCATTTGCCAGGCAAACCCAAAGCGATACAGAAATAGTAATTATAATTCCGTCAACATTTGCATACACTGTGTAAGTGAAGTGTAAGCTGTGAGAAAAAAACCTGAAAAGACCTGAGGACTGTTGGAAAAAAAATACATTTTACAGCTGCTGTTGCTGCTGCCGAGTGTTAATCATGGGGTAATTCATTAGTCAGTTGACACTTTTTGGCCGCAGTTTGCGGAAAGGTACTCTCCGAATCGGGTGTGAATTGGCGAATATAATGCCCAATGATGGGTGAAAGTGTGGCTTTTATTTCAAATTTAACACTCTCTACCAGTCGTTTTTTTTATTTTTTAAATTACCCAAAGAAAGTAAGGTACAAATATTAATTGCTACATTTAAAGTGAAAAACAAAAACTAGTATTTGATTATCCAAATGGAAACTTTCAGCTCTCAGAGTAATTTTCCCCTTTTTGGGCTGCGTTTAATTGTGCTAATTTAGTTGTTTTGCTAATTGGCATTATTGAGCCATTAATTTCTTTATCAGACCGATGCCAGCCTTTTTCGTACTTTTAATGGGCCAATGCTAATTGTTATTCTCCCTTTCCTTACTTATCTTACAGATACTCCGTGTTATCATGTGTGTAGCCAACGGATATTGATCGGTTACATCAAAAGCAATCCTCAAAAATGGCAGCCAGTAATTCAAGTACCAGCCCCCAGTCTCCGATGGAGGGATGCGATGAGGTGGACTTTATAGCAGCCACTCATCACCATCACAATAACAACAATGAGTACGAGGATCTGGGCGGGGTGAGTCAAGCGGTGATCAACACCAAAGCAGCCGCAGGAACACCAACAGCAACCACACCAAACAACGAACCAACGCCAAACACCAGCACACTGAAGAAGGCCAAGGAGCGCCGCACTCTGTTTCACTTTGGCAGCAGCAAGAAGCTGAGTCAGAGCAAAACACAGGAGTCGCAGCAGGAGGCGGGCGGCAAGGAGAATCCCCCAGCCACGGCTACAGTCCCGCTGACACCCGCTCCGCTGCCGCCGGTGCCCATTGGAACTCCGCCGCGTCAGCACAAGTTCGTGAAGAGCAACAGCCTGGCTCGGCTGCTGGGCAACACCTACAATGCCAAGAAGTTTGAGAAACAGGAGCAGAAGCGCCTGGCTGGAGCCGGAGCCGGAGCCGAGGGTGGCAAGTTCAACACTTACAGCGGGCGGCGTGGCAGAGCGGGTCCCTATCTGGAGCGCTTCAAGCGGGTGTCCAAGGAGGATGGAGATGTGGCAGGAGGCGACGACTCGGTGCAGATCACGAACGTGGTAACTCTGACCACGGACTCGCGGGATCTGCTCTACGGCAGCCGGCAGGAGCATGTGGGTCGCACTGGTACCCAGGATCAGCTAAGCTCAAAGACCATTCGCACCTTGACACGCAGCTTGGGGAAGCTCTGGAGGCGCACACACAGCGTGGACATCAGCACTCCCGATCCCGAGTTCAAGGTCTCGTATCTGGGTAATGTGCTGACCGGTTGGGCCAAGGGTGAGTCACAGAGATCTTCTACTTAGCCAAAAGAATCCCCTCTAATAATTGTACTTTTAGCAGGCGAGGGCTGTGTGGAGAAGCAGCTGAATACCTTGTGGCGCAACTACACGCAGCACTCCAAGCCGGATGTGATCATGCGGCTGAAGGTGTGCGCCTCTGGATTGAAGGCCACCACCCGGCAGCATGGCCTCACGGAGTACTGGGCCCATCGCATCACCTACTGCTGTGCCCCGAAGAATTATCCGCGGGTCTTCTGCTGGATTTACCGCCACGAGGGCAGGAAGCTCAAGCATGAGCTGCGCTGCCATGCGGTGCTCTGCAGCAAGGAGAAGATTGCCCAGGACATATGCGACACTCTGAGGGTGAGTTGGTTCCCTTTCCTGCTTGCCTGCATAAATCCATAAACAGCTCAGCAGATAAGACTCGAGTGCTACCATAATTCTATTCAAAATACAGAAATAGCAATGACCAATGTGTTATTTGTATTCTTATTGTTCTGCAATTATGTTCTTAAGGCTCGTGTGGAATTAAGCAGCAAACAATTGCCAAAAATTAAGCGTAAAGTCATTTCCATTTCAAAACTAAACTGAGATTATTGTTATTATAAAGCTTTAATAAGTTATTTAGAATTGTAAAGGGAATTAATGTTAAGCTCCTTAATAAAGCTTAGTTTCTAATCGACACTCTCTTCTCTCACAGGAAAACCTGGACAGCGCTTTGCGTGAATTTAAACGTGAGAAAATTCTGAAGCAAAACGCTCGCCTCAGCCTGGCCAATGCCGTCTACGACAATCCGAGCCTGCCGCGCCGCAAGATCATGCTGAGTGTGGGCGGCAACAACTATCGACCGCCGTTGGAGCGCTCCAAGTCGGCGCCCAAACTTATGGCCATCGAGGAGGCCATCGGCGAGGAGGAGGGCGATGAAATCGAGGACACCAATGAGCCGGAGATGATGCCCTGCTGTCAGAAGGACTCGCTGTACCCGGCCATGACTCTGGGCCGTCGTCGTTGTCGTCGCGGGCACTCAATCCGCCGAACGGGAAAGATCTTGCCCTCATTGCCCTGCTGCAGCTCTCATGGCAAGATGGCAAAGGAGGTGCCCCAGGAGGATCCCCTGACGTTGGCTTCCGCCGGCAGTGCTGTCAACGATGGCTCCGACTCGGATGACTTTGAGAAGCTGCTCAAGTTTGACACGACTCTGAGCAATGAGCTGCTGCCGTACTTTGACATGCAGCTGCACAAGAACGGCAGCCAGAGCATGCTGAGCCTTAGCGACCTGAAGGAGGAGGAGGGAGAGCCGCTGAGCCTGCTGCCCACCATCAACAGCGATCCCAGCGCAGATCCAGAGGCAGATTACTCCGCCGAGGATCACGAGGTGACCGCCACGCGTCGCAGCGGTGTCTGCAGCGACGGCGAGGAGGACTTCCTGGACGATGCGGACGATCATTACTTCCGGCACGCGGCCATGCTCACCATGTTGCACCGGAGCTCGATGAGAAAGATGCGGGCCAGCGATCAGGCCAGCATGCAGTACCGTCACCAGGCACAGTCATCGATCTCCTCGAACGCCTCCAGCTCGACAACGGCCAGCACTTCGGCGGCAGCCGGCGGCGGTTCTGCACAGCAGGGCCTGGCCAGTCCCGACAGCGATGAGGGATCCATATCCAGCGGCTGCGAGACGGCCAGCACAGTCACCAATGCCAATCACGAGGAGTACAACGGGAAGAGGGACAGCGATCCCAGCGATCAGCTGGAGCTGGAGCAGGCGCAGGTGCTGGAGCAGATGATGATCTACCAAAGACTGGAGCAGCAGCTGCGCCACAATAGCGGCGATGCCACCAACTACAGCAGCTCCAGCAGCATTACGCTGAAGCGCAGCGATTCCGGCAGCGACGAACTGGACAAGCAGGAGCGCAACGACCAAATCAATCCCGATGACGGATCGGATAGCGATGAGAGCGGCTACGTGGAGTTCCAGGAGAAGGAGCGACCAGTGCAGCAGGCGCTGGTTAGCCAAGCCAGCCTAACGCTGGCCAAGAAAGCGACCGTCAAGCCGCAGATTCCACCAAAGCCAGCACCACGTCGCTCGCTCAGTCTTAATGCGGCCACCGCCAACGCCAATGCACCAGCGACACCAGCCGCTGGCAAGGCACCGGGCACGGCCGTCTGAGGAGGAAAATGCTTTAAACACAACGGAAACCCGTCGTCTACAAATTGTTATTTCTGCACACCCGTCAGCGACCACAGCAAACACACAAAGTGCAAGAAATTGAAATCCTAGTTGTAGTTTTATCCATTAGCAAGTAGCCGTTAAGTCATTTGTTGTTGGTTCATCGCGAGGAAAGCCTAACGATATTCCCCATACCCCCCATCATCATCACCTATGTGTCCCCCATTCCAAAAATAATGAATTTATATTATATGACCTTGTAAATAAATTAGAATGCCCTACGCACTGCATGTACTATATAATATACACACGATTGTAATTGATGAACTGTATCTTAACTATCAATATAAATTATTATCTGAATGAGGTTTGGATCAGAGAGAGAGAAATATAAACAAAATGCAGGATTACTCAACTTTTTCCTTTTTTCTATAATAGATAAAGTAATGTTTTAGATATGATACATATTTAAAGTTGATTTTGTTGTATTTTCTCTCTTTGAACTTTGCGTTTTAATACTGAAATATGTTGCCCATTCCTTCCAGCATTGAGATATTCTTGTTCGGTCGCAGAAACCAGTTAGTGAATTTTAATTTCATTCCAATCTTGTGGCAGTTACAGTGAACATTTAGCAGATCTACTGGCAGATTGCGTTGCTGTTGGGCAGCAAGTTTTGTTGACGCAACACATGGCACACCGTGCCGCGGAAATCGCGCAGCGAATGGTCCTGCAGCTGCTGATCAAAGACCTGTTGCATGTGGAAACGAAACGAAACGAAACGAATACGAATCCAAAAAAACCAGTTAAATGCATTCGATTACGGCCGCGATCGATCGCTGGTACTTACGCCATTGTAGACGATGGTGGGAATGAAGCTCGGCCTGTATTGTTTGGTCACCAGCTCCGCCTGCAGCTGCAGCTTGGTGCCAGTCTCGCTGGACAGGCAGTGGTCAACGTCGCTGAGCAGACCCGCCTCACTGGCGCACTGCAAACGATTTAGGGATATACTTTTATTACAGATTTCCCGGACAATAGCCGTTAATTAGCTGGGCAAATACCAGACGAGGTGAAAGTACCTGATCGACGCGGGAGTAGTCCGGAGCCAGCATCTGGCACACCACGAATTTCACCTGCGCCGCCTGGTTTCCGGTGCTGTTGATGACGCAACTCTGGAGCCGATTCCCCAAGCATTCGGGCGGTCCATGCTGGCACTTGAAGATGGCTCCATTTCGCTCGGAATCTGACTTACCAAAGGGCACCAGCAGAATGTCAATGTAGTCCTGGAACTCTTCGTACACTGGGCCCAGTTGATGCATGAAATTCCTGCTGTCCGGACAAAGGGACTCGTAGAGCAGAGTTATGTGAATCTGGGGAGGATTTTTAGATCTCATTAGCTGTATATGGTCATTAAAAATTCAGATCTAAGGTTAATATAAATTTTGTTTATGATCTTTTTAAGCTCCCGCCTTTCTCTGAGGTCAAGAGGGTTAAAGAAGTCGAAACACCACTTAATTATTCGTTAAATGTGAATTTAGTTATTAAAATTAACTGAATATTCAAAGGAATTAATTAGAATTTATTTGAAAGCAATAAAAAGAAATTTAGAAAGGTTATTAGGATTTCTAGAAGCTATAAACTGTTTGGGAAATATATTTTTAATAGATTGCATGTTTAATTTATATTTCATTACTTTTCCTTTATTTTGAGAACTTAATCGAACCTTATTCGCCTGACGCTTTTCCCGGGGCTTCTCTTCCACCTCCGCCCAGCCACAGCTCAGGATCAGGAGCAGAAGGCTTAAGGTAGTGGTTAACCCGAACATGTTTGGCCAATATATTGTTGACTTTATCTGCGTAATTCGATTGGCCTTCCTTCGATGGGTGCGAGAATGAAGGTTTGTGTGTTCGCCGAATGCCAAGCCCAAGTTTATGCGACCGTCGGATTCGATTTTAGTTCAACAACTGAGCGCCGTTTTGTCACATTCGGTGCTTAATTTCGGCCAGCACCGAGCTGGACAGAGGAGAGCTGTCTTACCACCTCTCTTCGGCATTCTCGCTGGTAAGCCGGTTTCTTGACTCAGCTTATTTCGTAAAAACAGAAACAAAACAAAAAACAGGCGGAGATACAACAATTCACGGCTCTCAATATATAGAAATTCGCACCTTGAGCTAACTGTAAACATAAGGGACGAAGATCAATGCTATTTTAGCATGAATATTACAAATGTTTTGGTTGAAAGTTTTTGGGTAAAGCCTAAACGCTCGCTAAACTGGAATATTATTTCCAAAATTATTTAGAATATTTTATGTCTCTTTATTTCCTTATTTTCTAAATTCAATTAATTTATTAATTAATTTAAACAACAAAGGAAGGAAAATAAACTCCGGGAAATCCGAGTTTCCTTGAAGTTTGCAATTAGATCTTAAAAACTGATCATAACTTTGCCAAAAATTCATTAAATTCAAATCGGAAAGCTTTTCTGTGCTAGTTTTTATCAGGTTAATAAATCTGCAGACTGAATATAACATTTTAAGAAGTCAAAATTTTGATGAATTTTTGAAAATTTTAATGATGTAACCCCTTATCAAATTTTGAAAAAATCGACTAAATTTTTTTTTCTGCCGCACATGGCCAGATAGACTCGGCTGTTGATGCTGATCATGAATATATATGATTTATAGGGTCGGAAATGACTCCTTCACAGTTTATAACTAAAATTATAATGCACTGGGAGCGTATAATATCTATAGGTTTGCTTTACAAACAAACTCATTTTCTTATTTCAGGGATCTGAATGCTGGGCTCTTACCTGTTTGTTATTTCTTTTGACGTGTTTTTTAAGTTCACCCAATATAAATATAAATATTAATAGTGAAATTAAAAATATTATGACATTTAGTTTGTGCATCTTTGAAATTAATATAACAACTGAGATGAAAGCCTTATGGGAATGGGTAGAGGAGGGTAAAATGACACGGCACCGTTTAAAATTTAATTTACAGATTTTCTAAGACTAACATTATTTCTGTTACAATCCAGTTGTTATAAACTAGTAGATACTCTCTCTATTTAAATATGGAATAAGTTAAGTTTTAGTTCTTACAAAAGCGCGCGAGTTTTAAAACTTCTGTTTCCGATTAAAGAATAAATTATCGATATTTCTGTTTCGAAACCCGTTAAAATTGATTAATAAAATGTTTATGTTTACTATTAACATATTATTCAAGAAAGTAGGCAAAGTTAATAGAATAATTTGTAAATTCAAAAATTATTAAGCAACGTTTTATTTTTAAGAAATCCCAAGTGTGAGCTGTGATTTCAAGGAACTGGGACCAGTCACGGCTGAAACTTCCATCCCTACTAAGCTTCAGACAAGCAACAAAAACATCTTCAACCTTTTTCAAAAGTAAAATATGAAATAATACTAGATTTAACGGATTTAAGTACATCAAAATAATGGAGGACCTCTGCCGAATATGTGGCACTCACTCCATCACCTTGGTGGGTATTTTCGACCAGCGCCAACGGCGCCAGTTCAAGGGGGAAGTGGAACCCAATCTCGCCGACATGGTAAAGAAATGCGCCGAAGTCCACATAGATCCTGGAGATCCCTTGCCACAGAAAATCTGCAGGAACTGCGTCCAGGATGCTCAGATAGCTTATAGATTCAAGCGAAGATGCGAACAGAGCTATCAGAAATTCTACTTGGCAATTGCCAATCAAACGGAAATCAAAAAGGAGTCAGAGCTCCTTGGAGACCATTTTATTATTGAGGAGCAGTATGACAATGTGGAGCTACAGCTACTGGTGGAAATCGGTGATAAAAGCGCTGACAAGATAAGTGCCAAAGAAAAACAGCCAAAAATGGTTTTTGGCCAACCAAGACTGACAAAGAAAACCCCAGAACCAAGAAGAGAGTCCTGCAAGGACCTGCAGGAACAAAATAAGTAAGGATATTTAGTTTACAAATGTATAAATCCATTCTAATTTGGTATTTATTTCGGCAGTATCAACACAACTTCCTGCGTTTGCCAAACCTGCGGAGAAGGCTTTCTGTTAAAGACCGATTTGGATAAGCATTTGTGTTTCAACACCAGCGACTCCTCTGTTGAGTGCCCCGTTTGCCTAAGGGTCTTCTCCACGGCCCGTGGCCTGGACATCCACAAATGTCAACCGATGAAAAAGCGACCTTTTGAGTGTCCACACTGCCCGCAAACCTTCACCCACAACCACTACCTCAAAGCTCACCTGTTGATTCACCCGGCAGACGAAACCGGCCAGCTAGCCATCGGTCCCCACAAGTGCACCATGTGTCGTGCTGGATTCGCCAACAAGACGGCCCTCAAGGTTCACGTCAACGCCCACCTGGGAGAGCGGCCGCACAGCTGTCCCATTTGCGCTTCAAATTTCCGCTCGAAGCAGGCCCTCAAAGTCCACATCCGGACTCACACGGGCGAGAAGCCCTACCAATGTCCACACTGCCCCAAGACCTTCTCCGATAATAACAACCTGGCCAAGCACCGGCGCCGTCACTCAGACGAGCGGCCCTACAAGTGCCAGGTCTGCCTTCAGGACTTTCGGGAGAAGCACCACCTGAAGCGCCATGTTCTGGGCAAGCATCGCGACCGAGAACAGCCATTGCAGTGATCGAATTTAATGTTAAGTAAGTCTTAATATGTAGTTGCTTAGGATTTTTGTACTGCCATAAATAAAACTGCACTCGAACGTCGTTGTTAAATTCTCATTTATTGTGTATAAGCCATTAAAGTACTTGTTAATGAACTTTAGAATATGTATCTGTATAAACGACTACACATCGAAACACCAAGTGCTCGCCAAACATGTTCAGAACATTCATCCTCACTTTGAGCTTAACACTTAACACGCACCCTTTGCACTTACACCTAATGCCGATGTATACAAACGTATGGGTATTAAAATTGAACTGTCCGCCGGCTGGCTGCAGCTTTAATTACACAACAATGCCTTTGGAGGGCTTGGCACCCAGTATATCGGAGAGCTTTTGCTGATAGGAAGCCAATTGGTTGGCGTCTGTTATGCCAAAGGACTTGCACGACAACTGCAGGGCATTGAGGAGCTGCATCTCCGAGAACTGTGTGCCCCGCTCCAACAAGGCATTCAGTATTTCCTGAGATTTATTAGAAAGATTATAAAGAATGCTAAAAGGGAAATATATAAACTCACATCTGGCTGCATGCAGAGCAGCTCGTAAAAGTGCTTGGCCTGATCCAAAGCCACTTCCCTGGAGGCAGTTATGTTGCTCAGCGTCTGCTGCAGGGCAATCGAGTTCCTGCACATCCGTTGGACAGTAATTTGATCGATATGCTCCAGATAATTGGAGGCCTGGATTAGGATGCGCGACGCCAGATGCGCAAGGCCCTCAAAAATGTACTAAAGAAATCCAAAGTGTTAAAAATAATCACATATCTGGTATAAGATCACTTACCCTGGTCTTTCTTGGATGCAGAGTGGCGCTGAACGCCTCATCCATCTCTGACAATCGCTTGGTTAGCACCTGCACCTGGCGATCTGGCTCCAGAATATCATCCTTGGACCCCACATAGCTGTTGGTCCTCACACTCGACTTGGAGCGCAAATAGTGGAAGCATTGTACGCGCACCTCTAGATGCAACACCAGCAGGCAGGTGTTTGCCAGTTCGTCAAACTCCAAGGCCAAATTGGTCATCACCTTGATCGTACCATCCTTGACAGCAATGTCGGCGCTGCACTCCGCGGAGACGGCGTTCAGTCCATTGACCATCGGGCGACGTAGATCGTTGGCGAACTCAGAGACGCGACACGAGAACCACTCCATGCTCTCCTGCAGTATGGCCAGCTCCTTGAGCACACTAATCTCCACCAGAATCTCCTGCTGGGTGATGCCACCCTCACCCAGGTTGCTGGTCAGCATCTCGGCCTCACGGACATTGCGTTGCTGCACCTGCAAGGGACTCTCCTCCTCCGAGGGCTCGAAGCTTCCCCGATGCAGCTTCCTATTGTGACGCGATTTTTGACTGGAGGTCTTCAAGTCCGTCCAGTTGGGCAGCGTTCTAAGAGATTAATCGCAGTTTAAAATGAAATAAAAACAGTTATTAGATTTATCTACTTACTTTAAGAATCTACTGATGTCTTCGTCCTTCAGCCAGGCCACGCTGTATATCCTCTTGTCCTCGGAATCTGGCTGCACAATTCCGCGGTAGGCCGCCTGGCAGATCTCTCTGTAGGCCTTCAGAAGGGCGCAAACCATCTTCAGCAGGTCTTCCGAGTAGCACGGCAGGTCCTGGATGAGGTTCTTGGTCTCCATAAGCCTTCGCTCGACCATCACAGTTGACTGCAGCAGAGGTCTGCTTAGGTTGAGGGTTTTTATCTCCTCCGGACTTATAATAGTGCGCCACGCGTCCTGATTCTTCGACAGCGACTCGATGGTCAGCTGCAGGTTTCGATTGTGGCCCTTGGATAGGAATGTGTCCTTAATGTAGTTGTCTAAAAAGTCATGCAGACTGCAGGGTTGACTGGAAGCAAAGAAGAAATATAATATTTAAATCGCATTTAAGGCCTTTCTACTCACCCTGGCTTGCACTTCATAAAGTTCTCTATCTCCTTGATGTATCCCATCAGAGGCAGATACACTTTGGTTATGATATTTTGATCGGGCGTACATATCAACAGCTTCTCCCTTTGCTTTTTCTCGTGAGGAAATAGCCCACTGGTTGAGCCCTTGCCGCTGCCCCCGAGTTGGGCGCCCAAATTATCATCCACAGAGGCATCCGATGCGTTGCGACGATGCTCCTTGAAGGAGTCATTGTTGCTGCCGCCGCCCACATGCGAGGACTTGTCGAACTTGAACATGGAGCGCTTGGTGCTGTTTGTGGAATAAACTTGTATACTAAAGGTAAACATTTAAGATAATAAGAGCTTACCTAGGCACCTTGCGACGTAGAAAATAGGAATTTATGTTGCTTGTGGGCTCCGAAAAGCCCGTCTGAGCACTCTCCTCCGAGGCAGCATTCTGTATGTCCAAGTAGTCGGTGAGCAGCAGTTGTAGCTGAATGAAAAATGATATATACAAACTGCAGAGTCCCTAAACTAAAGTTATCCATTACTTACCACTGACTGAGCCTGGGCCCAGAAGTCCGTGAGGTCGTAGGGTTGGGGCCCCACCACAGAGTACTTCTGGCCCACCGACAGGTAGTTCTTCAGCAGCAGGGTATGCGTCTTGGCAATAGCTTTGAACTGCTTGAATATGATCTCCAGGAGCATGAGCAGCGGATTGCCCTCTCCTGTGGCTCCGCTCAGCGACAGCTGCTGCGTTGTCTGGCGCACCACGTTGAGCAGCTCCGTTTGGATTTGAACGCGCAGCGTTTCCAGAGAGTCGGGCACCTTGTGCAGCATCCCGAAAGACTCCACAATGATGGCAACAAAGTAGCTCATGCTCAGTTCGGGGTATATAAGATCTGCATCTTCGATGACCTCGGCCTTGTCCAAATCAAAGTTCTGTGCCATTTCAGCCAGAGCCTTGCGCACTCGAGCGTTTGCCTCGATGCGATCCGTGGAGCGGCGCGCTCCGATTCCCCGAGTGAAGCTAGAGTTCAAGCGGCTGGAGTTGCTGCGCTGGAAGGTGGAGAAGGCCTCGTTGGCCGAATTGGTGTACACCTGGCTGACCAGCTCCTCGTGCAGTCGCTGGTACAGCTGCTGGCGACGCGTCTGCAGATCGGCCCGCAGATCGGACAAGCCCTCGACGGCCTGCAATGGTCCGTTGAGTGTGGCCAAGGCATCGGTGAGGGCCTTGCTGGCGTGCAGATACTGACGCTTGGCGGTATAGCTGACCACCCGCTGCGGCACTTTGCGCAGCTCCTGACTGGAAAGGGATTGAGCAAATTAGTCAAGTGTAATCCTATGCCTTTGTGAGAGTATCTTACATTTGCTCCAACATCTCCAGCACGTACTTATGCTGCACTGCATCCGTCCACATCTTCTTGAGTTCATCGCGCCGGCACTGCAGCAGCCGCTTGCAAGCACCAAGGTTTTCCTTGACCGCATGGATCCGCTCCCGGCTGGCGGTCACCTCCGTGGACACCTGACTGAAGAGGGGCAGCACCAGGGTCAGCTGCTGGTCGTGGCGCGACACAAGCTCGTTCAGCCGCAGGTCCGAGCGCTTGAACTCCTGCTCGATCTTCTGCTTCTCCTTCTGGCGTTCCTCGGTCGTCTCGCTGAATCCCAGAGATTTAATGACGTTGACCAGAAAGCCACATCCTGCGGACTACGAAAGCAAACCACCATTACACACACATACATTCATTCATTATTAATCATGGCAATAACAACTTATCGTAAGACAATAAAGAGGGCGTGCAGCAACAACAACAACAACCAGATGGTGTCGTCATCATCTTTGGAGCCGCAACTCGGGCGGCGGGCATGGAAAACCATTAGTTAACAAACAAAACACAACCAGGTGGGGGTTTCCATTAAATTTATTGCAGTGGGAGGCTGGTGCGCGAGTTGAAAAGCATTTTCAGCGACGGTTTGAAGTAATTTACCTCATCCTTGCCGTACTTCACTCCCCGCGGAGGCTTCGTCGGCGGGGGAGCGTCCATGTAGACTTGATTGAAGTGGAGGGTGGACTTGGCTGTTGGCGGACGACGGGGGCGGAGGCGGGGCACAGGTTAGCTCAGTATCGACATTATATTCTTTGCAAAATGTAATTCTGTTTTTTAAGTGACCAAAACATAGGCTGTCAAACTATCGGATAGCGGTGGGTCTCGGTCTCGGTCCGCCCCCACGTATCGATACAATTAATCGATTGTTATATGGATTTAATATGACCGTTTTTCGTTCCCTTCCGGCTATTTTTATGGTGACGCCAGTCCGCTGGCCACACTGCTGTTGATTTAGGCGGCAACTCGGTGTCTTTTGAATTGGAGATATTTTCAACGCGCCGCCTTTTGGCGTCAGCTTAGGGCCCCTGAATATCTTAAGCAGCTTACTTCGATAGTTTGACAGTCCTATGAAGAACAGCAGATGCGATACTTAATACAATATTTTCGCAAGTAGAGTTTAAAAAGCTTTTTCATTCATTATCAACTTTTATTGTGTAACGGTGTAGTTGCATCTATTATTTATCTGAGTGCTTGGTCGACTTAAATGTCTTCACTAAATTGTTAAGCTAAAGCCAATGCGATAAAACAATTATAATACTTGTTTCAAAAGAGCTGCTACATTGCGTTAAAATGTCCTTTGGTTTTGCGAATTGCTTTTGTTTTTGATTGTTTACACGTACGTTCGTAAATATGCAAATTGTGTGCCTTGGTTTAGTATAAATACTTTAAATAAGCATCTCTTGTTTTGGTGCCTTCAACTTACGCTAATCAAACGTTGTATATGATTTGTTTGTTCACTAAAATAGCAACACTCGAGAACTGTTCACAAATGATACAAATTCGTATTCGTGGTGGAAAAACAGCAGGAAGGGAGTCACATTTGAGACTTTTTCGATATAGTTTCTACGTGTGCTTGTGTTTAGGTACAGTTTACTAGTCGGAGGTATTACACAGATGATTGCTTGTCCATAGTACATACATTTAGCTCGAGTGGAAGATACAGATATGAATGCTTTGCTTTCGTTACAGTTTCACAGGTGGGATTCTTAGGGTACATAAGACTAAACATGGCAACCTCGGTTGCTGCCCTTCCATGGGGATGAGTGGTTTTTCTCTTTGTTTCGAAGCGATTGCTAATTAAAATTTGGCTTAAAATTCCGCTCGTTCGACGACTAAGCGGTTTTGGGATGATTGTTTGGCTCTCGATTCGTTCTCAGACTAAAGGTATTTCACTAGTTTAAGTAATTTAAATACGCAATTATGCTTAATCTACCAACGCTGGAGGTGTGTACTTCTGTAGCTGAAGAAGCCGTGTAGCCTTGTAGCCGTGGCTGTGGTCGTTTCGCAGTTGTCGTGTCTACTCCTTCTTGGGCAACTCACTGTTCATGATGCTGAGCCGGCGGATGTTGGGCTTGTCATAGTCCTCCATTGAGATGCCGCGAGATAAGCGGCGCGATCCGTTGGCGCCCTCGAAGGAACCTGAGCTGGCGGTGGAGAAGGCGCGACCGCGATCCACTCCCGGCATCACCACCGATGTGAGCAGGCCCTGTCCCTTGCAGAAAAGCAATATGGACTGGGCCACCTTTCCGGGCTGTGAGATTATTTAATCAAATGTATTAAGAAATTAGGGTAATTATTATATTGAATACTCACAGCATCGGCGAGAACATCGCCAGCCCGCTCAATCTTCAGTATGGTCACCCTTTCCTTCTCCACATCACGATGCAGCTTCTCAACCATGGAGGCATAGGGGCTCAGCATGCCCGTGATTAGAATGACATCCACTTTGCAGCCTTTAAGCGTCAAGTCCTTGCGACTATTAGGCAAGAATTAAGTAGGTTACGAACGGTCCTATATTGTGCTTATAGTTTAGATTAAAAATCCCTCTAACTTACTTCATAAATGCTTTGACGTAGAGACCAATGTTCTTGCTGTTTAGGGAACGATGCAAACGCTTCTGGTACTCGGCCACGATCTTGTCCTTGTCCGGATTCTCGCCCACGATTTGCTGTAAAGTTCGGCGTTTCACCAGTTTTTTTTTTGTGCAGTTTGAGTAAGCGGAAAGTTGGCATGAGACCGACGGTCGATAAGTGAAAGTTAACACACAACACTAAGCTACTAACTACGACAATTACAAGCATGCAAAAAGTACAAAAGCATACAATATAAGAGAGTAAAACTAAAAGCGGAAGAAAGCGATTGTTGCACAATTATTTTTCTTTCCAAATTTTGTTCGACAGTTTCTTGCTTTGGGCCAATTGATTGCCGGATGAATTGGGGTGGGGAACGGGAACTATGTACATACCCATTTCTATAAGAAAGTAAGGAGAAATTCAAAAAATATAAATAAACAAATTAAACATGCACTAAAAAAATGGACCTAAGACTATCAGAAGGAATCAAATTTTAAGGACGAGCACTGCAGCACCGATTGAGAGAATTAGGTGTATGCGAAATGGTTTGGCTGAGGAAGAGACTTGATAAAGTGACGTTTGATCTGTTTACCTCCATAACCTGAAAGCGCAGACGAACAGGGTTCGTTTGGAGCGGTTGGTTGTTAAGTCAAACATAAAATAGAACAGAAGGTAAAGTGAGTACAACACTGAGACCAAACCAACGACAACACGCACTCCACGGGCACAGCCAGTGGCACATTTAGCTCGGTGGGTATGGGAGCCGACCTCCCACACATCTGTGGGCTTACACTACTTACATGTCCGAATTTGTGGTACATCAGAAAGCTCTCAGCCGACTGGGCCACCTCGTCGCTCTTCCAGCTAATGAACTGCAACGGCACAGAGAAGGCAGAGTAATTAGTTTTTGGCAAACAGGGCAGGCACACACAAACTTTAACTTTGTCTACTTAAATACTTGGTAGGTAAATGAATTAATATTAGGAAAAAATAAACCATGAAAAACCATAATAATATACTATTTCTTGTTATTAAAAGGTAACCTAAAGAGTCTTAAGTGCGGTGCAACGCTGCGTATGAGTTATGTTCTCCCTCAATTTATCTTCATACTTTCTTTTAGACTTAAAAGGAGCACTACTTGGGGGGAAACCTAATTTACCAAACAATATATAATGCCACCCACCTTGTTCTTGAAGGACTGCACTACACTGGCAGCACTGCCCGTGGCATTGATCAGAATGAGACCCAGGGCCCGACTGGGATGGGCCAGTCCAAAGCGGGCCAGGACATTCGCACCGGCGCCCTCGCCCAAGCCAATCACGTACTTGACGTGCAGATAGTCCAGCACGGTGACCAGGTCCTCGCCCAGAGCCTGGAGCGAGGGGAACGGAAAGCCTTCGGCCAAGGCATCGGCGTTGTCCGCGTGTCCCGGCACATCCACGTGTATGAAGCAGGAGCGCTCCTTGATCTCCGTCATGCAGGGGCTGCTCACGAACTCCTGGAAGGAATTATCTGCGGCCGGGCGCCATTAGTTCTCGTTGTTCACCCACCGCCAGCAGGCAATTAGTTGTCCGGGGAGTCCCCTACTTACGGTTGCAGCCCAGGTCGTGGACCGTGATAAATACGGCTCGCTTCTCCTGCTGGGACAGGTCGCCCTAAATGACAAGGAAATAAATATTACAAGGCATAATAATTTATAATAAATATATAAAGGAGTGAAGTACTCATGCTTACCTGCACTATTACGGTCAGATCTCCGCATTTCTCGGTGCTGATATTGTATTTCTGCAAAGGCGTTAATCAAAATATAAATTGAAGTGTGTGCTTGGAATTTGTTAGGGGAAGGAACTTCTCTAAACTTTGAAACGAGCAAAGTAAGTAAACGGCAAAATCATTTTCACGTTGGCATAAACACAAACTCAAGCGTGAAAAATGACGGGCATGAAATGGCCAAAAAATGTGAAATGCTTTTCCCTGTATTTGACTCGGCAAGCGTTTGCTTTTGGCAGGTCCTTGATGTCCTCCCAGGCAGGCCTGGCTCGACATGCTCTTTGTGTAAGTTTCGAATTTGAATTTCTCTCGCCCTGGCATGTTAAATATTTGTGTGTGCATTTAATATACATACATATATTCGTGCACTGGAATTCGGAATGTAAAATTTAAGGACATGCCTCAGCGACGAGCATCCCTAAGCTCACCAAACTGTTGAATGTTTGCGTTTTGCCACAAAAAAAAAAAAAGAAATGAAGAAGCAAGATGTCGCTCAGGGGCTTCTGGCTTTGAACATTCCCTGGGGATTATTTGATGAAATTTTCCAAATTGAATTTTGTGTGCAATTGGCTAAAACTAATGCAGAAAGTTATAGGGACATGGGTTAGTTTACAAACAAATTTTATTAAGCTTGAGGGGGCAATGCCAAGGGAATTTTGAACCCAAGGGAAATGGAAGAAACATTTAATGGACTCGAGCTAATATTAATAATTTATTTAATATACTTTAATGTGAATGCTTAAGTTATTTATTGATATGATTACAGGGGAGTAATGGAGACGCTTTAAAGAAGACCTAAATCGTCTTTTGATCCTCGTAAAAACAGTGTACAAATAATACTTTTCAATACAAAGTATTTACTATAAGAGTATACTATAAGAGTTCATTGAGTTGATACATGAGACTTTCCTTAATCAAGAGCCCAGGCCAGAGTCTGTAAATTCCCTGCTCAATATTCAAGATATCGATTGAGGTAACTGAAGCTCTGAGCACCAAGGGCTGTGCAGACTCTGCCACTGTTGTGGGATGTCAGGAGCATTGTATTGTCCTGGGCTATCAGTTTCAGGCGGCTCTTCTGCCTTTGCCTCCGAACCCAATTCGAAATTTATTAAAGCGTAAAGCAAATAAGCCAGCAAAGCTCCTCAAATTGAGGCCGGAGCTGGGGCTGGGTCTCCCATCCTGGATATCCTTATCCCTGGCAAACACAAACACAACCGCTCGAGCACCGCACACACATGCGAGGCGACCTATATAGCCATTGAACACTTATTGAAATTGAGTGAAACTATACAAGTGTCAAAAGACCAGCAGTAGCAGTAGCAGCAGTGGCGGCCAACAACATCTTCCGGCCAAGAATTTACCTAAGCTCTTTAATGTCTATTCGACTAAATTGGACGAACACCTCCGACACCCTCCCCGTTCATCGGGGTATTTTTGTGTAAGCCCTTAAATAGATAAATAAACGGAATGGGTATTATGTAAATGCATCCGTTGAGTGCCCGGCCGCAGCCTTTGTTCGCCCAAGACAGAGCACCTGTCTCTCTGTCCCAGCCAGGCCAATAAAAAGTTTGGCCTTCCAAATAAAAGCATTAATAAATCAGACAAATTTGCTACTTATGTAAACTGCGTTGAGCCAATTTGCATGATGCCCCGAAGGCCAGCTGGCTGGAAACAGGACACAGGATGAGCCAGCTGCAGCTGTAGTTGCAGTCGCTCATCCAGAATGGCGACTGCTGATGGGAAAATGGCTGTTTGGAATAATAGCTTGGCAAACAACAAACTACAGGCAAATGGCGGGCCTGCCATCACAAATCAATTGGCATTAATTGAGTGTGAGTCCGGGGCCGTTAGTGTGTGCCAAGGACAAGAGAGAAAAAAGGCAATACTTTGACTACAGATAACTTTAAAGAGGGGTTTTTTCATAAGTTAATTACAAAAATCATTTAAAATAATATATTATCAATATGAAAAATACTGACAAAGAGTTCTGCCTTATTTATAGTCCAGGGCCCTGAGATTATTTAAAGTTTATAGCTTGATTTATATAATATTTAATTGTTTGATTACTTTCCTTTACATTTTTCAGAAAAATAATTTCAAACTCAGAATTTCAAGCCCCTAGTTTTTTCCTGTGTGAAACGTAAGCTACAGATAAAATACTTGGGTTAACTTGGGGACGTGGGAGACTCATTTACTACCCCCGTTTCCGCCACAGAATGACTGCCGTAAAAGTGTTGACAATTGGAGGGGAGAAGAAATAAAGAGATTGTGTCGAGACCAAGGAAATTGTTGGGGAATAGTGTGTGCGGTTGGGACGTGTACGGTCGTCGAGCCAAGTGCGTCCACTCACAAAGAAAAAACCTTTCGTACACCTGTCCAACCTGGCAGAGCGATCAAATATAAACGCATACATGCCAATGGTGCCATGAAAATCGCTTATAAATAATGAAATTGCCAATAAATTGCACACACCAGCGAGTTTTTGGGAGGCGGAAAAATGAAGGGTGGCCATGTGTCGTCTGTGACAGACTGCCTGCCTGGCTTTGGCCGACTGCACTTTACGACCTGGCGATGCTCATTCATTCACCTTTCCTCCGGCGCTCCGGAGTGACGTCGGCCTGGCACACATCACGGATGATGGATGCCTTGCGGTTGAGCTCAGCCAAAAATGTTCACCGAATAACAGACGAATGATTCCCACATAAAAGAACACTGGGAGAAATGAGCAAAGGGCTGAACAGCAGGGTAATACACTTTCAATGATTGTTAAAAGGTATTATTTTTAGTTCTTTGTTTTTAAAGAACTTAAAAAGTTATGTTTTGTAAACAATAAACTTCCTATACCTCCTATTATGTTTTTTTCAAGCATTTCCCTCTCTGCAGAGGAGCCCTCGATAGTAAAGAAAGTTTATGTGGCTGTCAATCGAAGTTTTTCCTCGTTTTCTGGCTCTTTCCCTTTCTGCCGTCTCAATTGTAAATCGAAATTGTTTATTGGTTTTTGCGTCAGAGGAACTTTTCAGGCCCCCCAAATCAGTTCGAGACTGCTCCCCTTCGAAGCCGTCAGTCAATTAAAAAGTCATTTGGCTCAATCGTTTGATTTATGTTGGGGAACCTGGTCCTGCTCCTGCCCCTCTGTCGATGTGCAATCTCCCTCCAATGTCCGTTCGCTCGCCGCACATTAATTGACTCTGGGCTGGGTCAATGTTTGCACCTTGCCTCCTATTTGCTGCCATGTGCTCACCCGCATCTCGATTCTTAATTGAGACATACGGCTGTACCACGTACTCGTCGTCACATCGCTGACTCGCTTTTCCCGTGACGGAAACAGGCATGTGAACGACATTGATGTGAGAATTTGTATTGGAACAAGTTGGGGGTCAGTTCGTCAATGGGCAACTGTCATCTGTTAATTACTTTTGGGTCTAAGGCAAACAATTTGTGAACTTGTTTACTCTCTCTCTCTCTAAATTAAAAATATACAAAAAATAAGGTAAGCTTCAAATCTATAGCTTACACACTTTACTTGCTGCCATAAAGTAGATGGAAAAAATGTCCAGAGTCCTGTCACAAAGATGTTGCTGTTGTTGAAAAGCACAAATTTGTTTTGGCATCAACAAAATGGAGGAGCAATAAAATATTTCGTTACACGAATTGCATTTCCATGTCCACAAAGTTTGGTTTTCATTTCGAGCGTTCCGTGTGTATCTTCAGGATATCAGCAGCAGATGCGGAAGGATACATACAATGAGTTCGGGTATCATAGATGAGATGCATACGTTTGTATGCTTTAGGTTTTCACATTCGTAGCCGAACTGTTCTTTTGTTGGCGGCGGAGAGGAAGCTGGGATGCCTGGAAAACATGCATAAAACTGTATCACTTGCTCCGGCAGGATAACAAAAGGGTCTCGGGGGCAGGTTGGGCTTGGATGGGTGGAATGGCATCCCATAACCGAGGCGTTGCCCTCGAGCGAGCTCTGGTTGTGAGCTGCAGCTGCCCTGGTTGGTTGCTGTGTACGTGTCAACTCATTGACCTCGTTGCTGATGCTGCTGCTGCCTCGACTTATGCTCCGTGCTGCCATCGCTCTTTAGTCCTCCCATATCCTGGTCTCATATTTTCCCTGATTTTTCGCAGCCTTTCCTCTTCCCCTTCCCCTTTCACTTCCTCTGGCTGCCAGTGCTTACACTTTTTCCGTTCAGCGGGAGTCCTCCTCCTCTCCTCTGCTCTCCCCAATCCGATTTCCCCTTTAATGTCGTAATCATGTGGCAGCGACCTAAGTGCCCATTACCCACGGCAGCCATCCTGCTCCGTCCCATATCGCATCCATCCCAACGTGCGAGTTTGTCAGGAGCTGTCAGTCAGTCAGTCAGCCATTCGGTCGGGCTGACTCTGCCGGATTGCTGCCGTAACCTGATGGATTTCACAGTTTGATGGCTTGATGGCTGATATCCCGTGTACTCGATTTCACATTTTTCAACGCCAAATGATCCGAGTTGTTAGCTTGTTTATTTAGAATATGCAACTGCGTTGGTTTTGGCATGATAATGGAAAAAGTTTGTTGTACAAATTTGCAAGAGTTGTTATAACAGGTAAACACAAAGGTTCAAGCATTTAAAATGAATATTGTTCAGGCAAAAACATTATATATTAAATATATTAGAAATATATACTCATCGCAACCTACTATTTAATCAATTAATCATAAAATATGTGCTATTTTCTGGCTAAGCTCTATTTAAATTTAAGTGGCGCTTAGAAACGGAAATTAAAATACCCAAACTAAAAGTAAAGTAATTAAAACCTTTCCCCCATTTACCATTTAACACCCAATGCCTTTGTTCTTGCTTAATTACCCAGGATCCACGTTTTTCCCCTAGTTTGCCTGCGTTTTAGGTCTTGCCAGGTGGAAATAGGTCACATTTACGAGTATCTTTGATCGTCCCTCCGGCCATTCAGCTCGTTCAGCTTTGATGGGGAAAACACAAAACATCGGTGCGGAAAACAAAGCACGGATCCAAGTCGAGGGCTTTGGAGAGCTGCGGCAAGTCGGCTGCAGAAGTGTCTGCCACTCGAACGGAAAGTTTATTTAACAAAGTGCTCGCCATTCACATCCCGGCCCAGAGTTCTCCTCAATCCTGCTGCCGTTCTGCCCCTCGTCGGCTTTTCTTTTCCGCTAATCAGCATTTCCCTTGCCGGACACGCCTAACTCAATCGCCGGGATTTCTCCCTTGGCTACATTTATTGCATTCGTAATTTAAAGGGGCCCGGGATTTAGTTCTCCTTCTGGCCCGACCGCGACTCGTGACCGCCTTGACAAACAGATCCTGGACTGGTTGTTTATGGACGGACCGAAAGTTTATTTGCCAGCCTGGCCAGCTTGGTTGGCCACTTCATTTTGGCCAGAAACGTATTCAAGTGTAAATGGATTTCGGTTCATAACCGCACTTGCACCGAAGCACTTTGGGGATCCCCCGGAATCCCCATGCTGTGTGGATTTTATTCGTATTTGGTTAAGTGCTGTCATGTGTCGCCTCCGGGCACGCCCCCTTTGGCCCCACAGGACGACAGGAAAGGGCAGGCTATATATGTATACACATGTATCCTTGTGATGGCTTATTGAATCGATGATGCTTCAGTTTCTGCTGGCCATTCCCTGACCAGCCTGCGTAATGGTAATGTAAATTTAATTATCAGTTGTGGCCACCGGGCCTGCCATACATTTATGGCGTTTCCCTATCGGTCCTATTGACATGGCATTAATCTCAATTAAAATTCCAAATGGCCAGCGGGTCGGATGATGTGGGTCTAAATTTTGTATTCAATTTGTAATTACCAAATGTGTCAATTTGCAGGTGCACGGCGTTCAGCAGGATGGCAATGCCACGAAATTGTCATGATATTTGATTTGGAAATTGCATTTATGCAACTACACAGCAGGTAAATATTGCTGTTTTAAAATATTTAAACAAAATATAGAAAATATTTTCTAATTAACGAAATCTAATGATAAAAGCTGTTTACAGATTCTTCTATAGAAAATATCAGCGAATATCTATATTTATGTATTATTTTATCATATTAAAAGCCAGCTTATTTGTTCTCTGTTTATGAACATAATAAACCCTGATAATGCTCTCATAATCATTGTATCCATTATCCTTTTAATAAACAATGCAATTATCCTTGCGGTTGTTATGCATTTTTATGGGCTATTATTGCAGCGAATACTAGGAAATGTACAACGTTTTAAATACATAAATGTTGCTAGACAGCTAGTGGGCAATGTAATAACTTTAATGTAGGCTTGATGCGATTTTCCTGACGGCTGGACAGGCTGAAAAACCCATTACGAAGTCAGGGGAAATCTGTGCGCTAAATGCCGCGGCCTACCACATTAAAAGTGTTTCAAATTTATGGAAAACTTTTACAGAGTACAACAAAAAAAGGAAAGCGCAAGCCCCCAAGTGATGCGAAAAGTTGGGCAAACAAGAAGAAATTTCCCGCAGACTTTTCTGCCGGCCGGGACCGGGACCGCATTGCAAGTGAAATTTTTTAATAGACACAAACAAATATGCAAGCATGTAGGCCGGTGCTAAAAGCCACCAATTAAATGTTGTTTAAGTTTCATCCCTCAGCCGCAGGCGTAAGGGGACAACAGGGCGTATGCGCAACGTTGCCTTGAAAACTTTGACACTTTGCCAATGGCAAAGTTATTACAGCAACGAACTGCCAACTCTGTAACTGCTCGCAAGTAGTGTCGTTGGGAACTCATTTCGCCACGCATCGGATGGGAACCCAATTCCGGCAAGTGGAAACCAGGAATTTCATTATAAAAAGAAAACAATACAAAATACCAATATATAAATTGAGACGCATGTTTTCCGATGCCGGGGCAAAGTCAACAAGTTTTCCGCTAGTGACCAAGGGGACACGCCGCTAAACAAAGAAAATGGGAAATGCCAGACGGCAGAGGGAAAACAAAACGCGAAGAAGGATGAATAAACTTGCGTGGACGGCGGCTTCTTCCATGTGCGGCACATAAACTTTGCCGGAAGGGAAACCTTCTCGTTTTCTCTAGGAGTGAGTGACTCTGAGCCAGCACAAATTACGGGATATTTCCTCCAAGGCTGCAAATGGAAACCCCGCGGGCTGGCTTTTTATTATTCAGCTGAAAGCCGGAGAAAAATGGGAAAAGCCGCTGGAAAATAAGTTGGGTCTGCTAAAGTCCGTGGGAGCCAGGGAGTGCAGCAGCAAATCATGTATAATGCATAGACCTATATGGACATCATCCCGGCCCTCCATTATGCCTTCCCCTAATTAAATCCCATCGCATTCAGGCAGCGCCTGAAGGGATAAGCGAATCCCAGTGAAAAAAAAACCGAGATCCGAGCGGCGAAACAAAGCGAATGAGGCACGAATATATATATCGCTGTGGTTTATGCCAAGCAAAGCTCTTTAGTCAGCATATTTGAATGGGAATTGCAATCCAGGATGAGCTGCCATGTGGTCGGGGTGGAGCATCAGGAGCAGGATAAAGTCGCACGCCGTATTTGATGAGCTGAGTTGGGTAAAGAAAATGGGAAAATCATGTGCCAGCCAGCGAGTGAGGTGCAGGCAGAAACGTAAAACGTGTTGGTTGCAAAAGTTCATAAAATGAGAAGTTAACGAGAAAACTGACTGCAGAAGAAATAGCTTCCAGAGTTTCGTAATTTTTAAGTTCAGTTTTTATTGAAAATGAGAATTTATACCCGTTTCCCCATTTAATAAACCAATATTTCTGAAAAAGTCAGAATTTCAAAGATTTCAGAGAAATATTTTGAAACAAAAAGAACCTTTTCTTGGACCAAGTTTCCCGCCATCTAATTAGCAGCCTTATAAAGAAGAAAATAGAAGGACATTAAGGACGAACGAATGCCATAATTTTGCCAATTTGAGCACCTACATTTGTTTCGGCTCGGTCTACGTAATTATTGTGTGCCAGATGCGACCGCAAATGGCACGTAAAAGGCAACATCCAACCTAATGGCTGAGTTGCCCACACAGTCGCACACGGAGTCGAACCAACAGCCACCACATGCAGGACGACGACTACGACGACGACGACGACAATTATGCAATTTTTATGAGGCGCAAGCCAAAACGTATGCTATGCCCTTTGAGCCCGACTCACCACGGGCCAAGAAAATAAAAAGCAAATAGCTGCCAACTGCAAAAAGTAACCTCATAGCAGAGGGGAGTTCTAGGTCACACAAGCTGCCCGCTTAGGGCTGCCAAGTTGGATCGCGGTGGAGCTTAGCTTTGGTCTCCGCTTTTTTTGATTAATAAAGAGAGAACCAAAAAAGACGTGGATTTTTTGGGTCAACAACTTTGAAATAGCATCCTGTACTAACTAAGCCTTGCATACAAAGTTCACTTACAATTAAACATTGTTTTAAACATTGTTTTTAGTTTCGAGATCTATTTTCAATATTAATTTTCCTTTCTTGCAATATAAAAAGGATATATTATAGACAGAAACCTTTCCTATTACCATTTTATATACCAAAAAATTTAATTCAATCACTCACTGACACCGTTGATAATGGCACAGCGAATGCATCGTAAAATATTACGTATACGCACACAGAGAATTCTAGAAAAGTGCATTAGCGCACTCGACACACCAAAAGTGACGGGAAACATAGCGCCATGCATCCGAAATTAGCCAAGATGCACAAGATGTCGAAAAGCTGTCCGACTTTGGTGCAATCTTGGCGGTAAGCTGTCGCAACTTACGCTTATCTTCTCGGGAGCAGAACCAGCTGCAGATGATGACGAGCTGCCGCCGTGCTTTGGGGTTCCCGGCTTCGACATGACTCTCTCTCTCTCGTCGGTGGTTCCACTGGCTTCTTCGGTCTTAACTTGGCTTAGACGCAACGACTGCCGCGCACACAAACGTGTTTTCAACGGTCTTCTATTAGGCGCACAGCAGCACTCAAAAATCGAAACCGTAAACAGAAGCGAGTCGAAATCGGGGCGGCAACTACGCGTTCGTTTTCGTTTTCGGGATGCGCAATGTTCGAACGTCTAACGACGACTGTGAAATGGGCTTATCACAAGCGGACAAATAGCGAGAAAAACGCTCGGCATCGCCGGCCGAAAGCCGAGCTTTCCCGAAGGCGTCCGAAGCTGCGCGAAATGGGGAGCAAAACAAAATGATGGAAAGTGAAATGGCCAAGTGAAATCGGTCTCCGGGTCTTCTTCGTGACCATCCCACCACCACCCATCCCTTGATGCTTCGCAGGGATGATGCCGTTCGAGAGGAAGGCAGGAATGCAAGGGGGCAAGTGTTGAAATGTTGCCGTAGGGCAGTTAGTAGGGAAGGTGTTGGGCCGCCGTGTGGCCAGATTGTTGGCCACTAAACTGCGCAGTTAAAAACTATTTTGGTTGCTACAAAAGAAGAGATTCCAGAGAGTAGAATGTGTATTTAAAGTGTATTTAGTTCTAACAGAGAATAACTTTCCTGAAGTCATACTGTTTGAACGATTTTACGCTCTGTAGATACCAATTATCTTAGATCTTTGAAAAACATCAATTAGAAGTTTACTTATAGGAGGAGTTAAGCTATAACTTAAGAATATGAAAATACATTTTAAATCTATATTTATTTCCATAAATATTCGAGTACTAAAGTAATCAACATACACATCGCTGGCGGAATTTAAATTAAATGAATAATTTACAAAAATACTTGGCAATTTAAGTAATTAAAATAATTTCACAAAATTCCTTTAATAAAAATAATAATTTCCGTTTTTTTTGACCTGCATTCATCCCATCTGGCAACTCTGCCACACCGCCCGCCCACACACAGGCACTGACACAGTCACCCGCATACACGCGCACCTCCAGCATGCTGCAGTGCGAATTCCGTTGCCTACTTTTGAGCGCGCTGCTTTTGGCGCCCACACACTGTACGTGTACTCCTTCGGCTTTCGTCCCTGTCTGCGCGTGTATGCGTGCGCCCGATGGGCCTACGTTAGTGTGAATGTTATGCATGGGGTTTATATAAAAATCCTTTTTGTCTTACTTTGTTTTCGTGGGCATTGTTGAGCAGACTCTTCATTGTTGGCGGCAGGTCCGCTTTCGTGAGCCTTTTTGGCCTCTTTGTTTTGATGTGCTAATTTGTCAGCGCGCGGGAAATGCGCAAATCCTTCGTGCCATCGTCAACCACCCAAACCTCAGTTTTGAACAAAATGCGCATTAGATATATGCGTGTCCTAGGTCAAGCCGGCTATGGTTAGCCCGGGGACGCGACTGAGTAACGAAAATTCTGATATGGTTATGGAAAATGGCAGAAAAACATGAATATTCATGAAAATCGGGAGCAAAGGATGAGGATTATATGCGAATGTGCTGACACTGTCATCGCCCCACCGAGCTGCCAATGATGCGCTGATGCAGCACGAAAATGCTGAATAAATTCAAAGTAATTTAAAGTTAGATTGAAAAAAAGTGCGCTGTGAAAGGGAAAGGGAAGCAAAGCGGAGTTAACTGCAATGTGCTGCACGCAATTAGGGAGTAAAGCAAAAATAATGGCAAGCTGGTGGCGAAAATCGAAACGGGAGTGGAAAGAGTTTAAGTAAATGTTTATTTTCAACAGAATTCCATTTTAAACAAAGGTTTGCAAGAGAAAAACTATATCGAGTAAAATAAACAATGTACGCAAATAATATTTATTTACGAAATTAAATGCAGCACTGGGCTTTAGAGCTTGCTTTAGATTAAAATCACGAATGAAAGTATGATTATTCCACTCGTATAATATTCATACATAGTCAAAATATCGTTATATTTAACGTGTGAAACGAACAGCTTTAATTTGCTTTTAAAATCCCATTACGTATACGCCATGGTGTCACACTGGGAATTCCTGAATTCGTTGATCTCTTTACAATTCTCATGCAATTCCGACAAGGCCATAAACTGATAAAATGCCATATTATTGTTGTTGTCTTTTTCTGTGTTTTAATTTCGACATGCGCTTTAATTAAACAAAAAGGTGCGGGGATGATGATAAAAAAAAGAGCATAAAGCCGGCAGACAGACAAGGGAATTAAGCAAAAAGCGAAGCCAGCAACAATGCTGCATGCACATAAACAACAAGGCAACAACACCATTGTGTCAGCTACAATTATCCAGGCAGGTGCTCAGAAGCCACAACAACAAAAGAACAGGAACAACAGCAACCATAACAACAACTACAACAGCGGCAGCTCAGCGATTTATGTGCGAAGAAAAGCGCTGGAGCAGGAAAGGCGAATGAGTACAAGATACGCGTTACTTAAGCGGTTAGCTGATGGCAGAAGGGCGTTCCTGGGGAGGGGGCGTGGCCAACAATAGAAAAAGTTATTCAGTCAGAGAGGTTGGGGCAGGAGTTGGGCCAAAGGGGTGGCTACAATTGAAAGTCCGTAAGCCGATTGCCCAAGGCGGCAGCAGCAGAAAACACAAGTTCAGGTGGAAAAAAACTCAGAGCCGGGGATGGAGACAAGGGTAAAGCGCAGAAATCCTATTTATGTCAATTCGCCAAGTAAAGTGGCTAAAGAAAAACTCAACATCAGGGTTTTTGCCGAAACAAGACAGCATGGAATTCTCAGAAGATAAACAGCGACTTGTCAGAAGTCAGCGAAACGAGAAGGTAAAATTATATTTAGATAACAAATGCAATCAATGTTTTTGCGGTTTAAATATAAAGCTTTTGGCTGAGGCTAAGGATATATGAAATTTAACATTTAAAGAACTCGATGAGTGAATAAATGTAGTATCATTTCATTACTATAAAGCTAGCTAAGTACAGAATTTGGTAAAAACAAATGCATATCATCAATATGCAGAGTTATATATATGTTATTGTTATCCATTGTCTTTGTAGCTATTTATATGCCCCTCTTCTCTTATTTTCCACAGATTTTATATATATATTGTTTTTGGCTCGGTCAAGGCTGGGTTTATTTACCTAAAACAAATTTTTAAATGTATTTTGCATATTAAATGCGCCAGTATGCGATGTTTTCTGAACAAATTAATCACCAATTTTTGTTATTTTAATGTTTATTATTTAAATGCGAACTTTTTGAGTTTGTTTACTTATTATGCAGCATTAAAACAAATACCCATTCAAGAGTAGCCAAATATGTGAAAGCTAACATCAATTATTAAATTTTAAACTCATTTAAAGAGAGGCTAATAATAATTCTTTATAAAATAAGCAGGGTTGCCTTGATTAAATACTTTTAAAAAGATGCAAAGATTTAAGAGCTGCAACAGTTTAAATTGGTTGAGCAATCTCCGACCTCAGCGGGATTCAAGTGCAAGGACTTGAGCTGAGCGAATTGTATGCAAACATTTACCCTTGCTGGGGTGGACGACGAGACCCGTGCTCCTGGGGCATCGTAAGCCGTACCAGCAGGAGCAAGTAGCAGGAACTGCTGGCTGGAGGCAGGAACACTTAAGCCCAAATGGCAACACAAACACACGTGCTGGCAAGGCCACCAGCCGAAGGATGACAACGGCGACACTTGAGCAAATGCGTTTGCCTGTATCCTGTCGCCTGTCGCCAGTTGCCTGCCTCCTGAATCCTGTGTACTCTGTATCCTGTGTACTCTGTGTCCTGTTACCCGTCCTACCAACTGGCAGGCAATCTACGAGACGAGTTTCGCCCCACCGAAAAATTTCGCTTTCAAGATATATATGCGCTCGATATTTACGCATTTATTTATGCCGCTCTTTATTAGCTTTTTATCGTTCATTTATTTTGCTCGTTATGTTCGCGTCGCCGTAGTCGCGACTACCACCCCCCCAGTCTGCCGCCCCGCCAGCTTATTTGCAGTGCTATTTTTGGACCAACAATCCGAGATACGACTGAATGCATACACAAGCAGACAGACGCGTATAGATGGAAATAAGGCCTGATAAAGACATCGATCATCCTCCAGAGTAATCCAAATGGAATGCAAATGAAGCTCATGGTCACCGAAATCCCCACGCTGATTGATAAGCGCAATTCCAAGCACCATCCCCGTCCTCATTATCATCCGATTCCACTTGGCCAAATTGGAATGTAAAGTGTAACCAAAGCCGTCGTAAAGCAATTTCCTTTACTCAACACCTGCCTGGCCCCTACTCTCCCATTATCGCTGGCCCTCCTCGGGCTAAGCGAATTATGTAGCTCGAGTTTTACCCTCCTGCTCCCTTATTCCGACCCAAAATTCAATTAACATTTTTAATTCCCTCACTTTGCACTACTTAAGAACGCCCCAGCGGCTCTGCTGTCCCACACCCTCAAAGACAATGTTAAACAGGCGAATATTATTAACACTGCTTTATATTTAGCTATAGAATTATTCAAGAGAGAGCAAAATTTTATTATGGGCTTTAAAGAAACGATGATGTTTAGCGACGATTTGGCTGAATATGTTAACTAAGTAGCAAGCTAATCATTGATAATGGTTTCTGTTGTACTTTTTAGTATTTAATATTCGTATTCCCTAGAGTTAAACGTTCTTGTTATTGCTACCATTTATATGAGCATTTCTGCATCTCAAAATAATCTTCTTTCCCCTTTATCAATTCACAGAATTCCAATTGAAATGGGTCGGACATTGGTCTTCTCCGCTGTTCAATGAACCCTGCCTGTGAATATATATCTTTGAGTGTGTGCTCTTCGGACAACTTGCTCTTAATTAAAGCTGCAGCGTTGTTGGCTGACATTAAATAAGTGTCTTTCCATACTCCCCATGTAACTCTTTGATGTCTTTCAATTACTTCCACTTTCCCAACTGCTGACAAATTTGCCTGGGTTTATTCTGTAGGAATTCCATTGTAGTGCGTATCCACACACACTGGCCACACACAATGACCATGCAGTTTCGAAGGGCTATTTGCATGCGACATTTATTTTTAGCACAGCCGCAACGAAAGACCATAAGTCTCGTTGAACAAAGACTGTTTTATGCCCTGCTCATGTTTATTTTTCGGATGCAAGTTATTGGAAAAGTCTCTCTCTTGTTAGATGTACTAAAATAATTACATAAATTTCATTTAAAGGTGTAAACATTTTTAAATGGCCAATAAAATCAAAGAGTGATCCCAGTCAGCTAGAGCTTTAATTCTTAATGGCAATCTACCTTGCCCCCGAGACACCCCTGCTGCTTTCCTGTCAACAACACACATGCATAGCCAGACCTTTACCCAGGCCCATAAGAGGCAATCACTCTTGTGATAGGAGGGAACACGCCGACGACCTTGATCCGAGAACAATTTGGCCCCACTCATTAAGGCGATGTGTATAATATAATGTACGAGTGTTTTAGATTAATTAAAGCAGTCGAGCCAAGCCAAACAGAATCACCAGAGTGAGGTCTGGGTACTGGGAACTGGGAAGCCAGAGGCAAACCCCGCCACCCACGGCCATTTATGTCTAATCAAATATATATATCGGGGGGTACTGCAGGGCGTGTTTCTGGCCTGTTTGGTGTGCGAATGTGTGAAATACATTAGCCGCCTCGAGCCATAATTTACGAGCCGTACGATGCCAGGCATTGCTGGCCAAATACATTTGAATTAAGGGGAGCAATGAAGCACAAGCCACAACAAACAAAAGGGAACAAACAAGAAATTCGAAAATCGATCTCACGATCCGTGGTCACTTGATGCCGGTACCTCGTAAATGGTATTCATAACTCTCACCCGCTCCACCAGGCTCTCGGCGCGACGCGCGAAGGAGGCGCGTTTCTCGGCGGCCATCGCGGACATGATTGGGAATTCGGGAAATTCGGGGGTTCTGGATTTTCCGGATTTTATGGGTAATGCTTGGGAACCGACACACAGGCACAGGGGGCGAAAATCACAGGGGACCGCAGCTGGAAGTAAAAAGAGAGGGAAAGTTATGTAGATATTACGACTGTGGTGTTATCTAAGGCACTCGGGCACTCGATCGATGTGAATGTCAAGTTCATATAACTAAACAAATATCACAAGGTACGTCGTGTAAGACAAAGCATATGCAAAAATATCTTTAAGGGGTATATCTATATATTTGTACAGTGGAAAACCCTTAAGCGAAACAACTAATATAATTAATTAAAGAAATAAAACCTTGTGAGGTATGATGGAAACTAAAATAGCAGAAGAATCAAAGTTTTCTAATATCTTATAAGCAAAAATCGATACTAAATCGTTAAAAATCTATGTTTTTTTCATTTTTAAAGAGAATTTTGTATCGAAACAATGCATTGTTGCATTGTTTGTTATAAAGCCTATTTCACGTAAGCGATATCCACTGTAAGTCATATCCAAAGGCAGCCAACACGCGCCAAAATAAGCCCCTGATAAATCAGTTGCTTGAGGTCTCGGCCCCAAAACATTGAAAAATTCATCGAGTATTTTTAATATTTTGTATTTTCTTGGCCGCCACACTGAAAGACAAGCAATAATCAACAACTTGGCGCTGAATTGCAATTATTTTCTATGCACAATTTCGTTTCTTGACATTTATTTTCGGATATTACCGTTGTTAGATCTGAATCGAATTCGAAACTCGAGCGCAATTCATTCAACGTTCGTTTGGAAACAGTCAGCTGCCGAGCTCGGCATAAATATTCGCATGGAAATTATCAACAACTGGCATTAAAGACGGAGTGGGGCAAACGCAACTTTCGGGCGAAGACGATCGCATGCGAGAACGCGTCCAAATCGGAGGAATACCGCCGTAGAACTGATGACACATACGACCCGTATGCCCGTCTTTTGTAGCGCGCCGAGCATAAAAGAGAGTGAAGCGAGTGAAAATACAAAATTCATTATTTTATTTTTAAATGCCCGCTCTGTCTCTGTCCCTCTCACTCGGTCTTTCTTCATTGTTTACCCGTCTTGTTGGCAGATTGATTTATGGATTTAAATGCAACAGGTGCCAGTGCACTCGGAAATAGACTTAAGTCCAGCGAAAGACTTTGGAGCACACACCCACTATTCCTATTTTTGAACTGATTGGAGCACAAAGCTGGTTGCAATTTGCATAATGCAATCATTAAGCACTGACCACTAAATTATGATAATTCTGGTTTGACGTAACAGAAATAATTCGCCAAGTACCAGGCCCATTGTAAAAATAGTAAGCGCTATTATAATCCAGCAATTCTAGGTAAAGAAGATCATAAAGACTAGTCTGACCTGACCATGGCCTGCAAATATTACAAATTAATTCTTCTACAACCATTTTTATTTTCGGTAATAATTCAAGTAAAGGATTCATTTTATAATGTTTTATTTTATACAAATTATGTAATATTATTATTTTTAATTGATTTGCCGCTCCGAAATTAACAAGATTTGTAAAGCTTATAATAACTCTTTAGAAAATCCTTAAAGTATTATTTATTTAGCTCTTGACTAGTTTTAATTTTCACAAAACTAAGGTATTCTATTCATTTTAATTTTTTCGTTTAGGAGCATACAATTTAGGAATTTATCCAATTTATTACTCCCAAAATATTGTAAAATAAATTCAAAATAATTTGTTTAATTTAACCGCCAAAGAAATATTTTGGATATTGGGACTACACCTAGCGTAGCAATATTTATTGGCAAATGTGGCGGCGCCACTGCATAAGTTCCGCTTATAGTCAAGCAAAATAATAAGACAATATAATAGCTATAAAAATTAATAAAATATGAAGAAACATGAATTATTTATGCGTTCTTGCTATCAAAGTCAGTTATTAACTTTAAATTCTTCTATCGCGATAGCTGAAAACACAATCGATTTGGCCGATATCGAATTTTTAGGGGGAAAGTCAAATGTTCATCTGGCAGCACTGGTAGAGCCCAGCAATCGATAGTCCCCTATCGATGTTTTGACAGCTCTAGTGTGCACTTTTTTTGTGCATTTTTTATAAAAAATAAGCAACGACGTGTGGCAACGAATAACGAAACAGCAACGAAATGGCAACGCGCGGCGGTCCAATGGTGACGGGCACCGACGGCAACGACTTCGAGTTCAGGCAGCGCGTGGCTGGCACATATCAAATTAGGTTATTATTGGGGCGAACTCTCTCCGAACTTTCCTCCGCAGCTGTCTCCCACACGGCCGAAATTATCTAATTACTTAAGTGCCTGCGGCAGTAGCTCAATAGTTGGCACGTCCCCTGAGCGGCCTTCTGGCAGGAGGTGCCTTCCGCTCCGCCTGGAGGTCCGGCGAGGCGAAGACTCCGCCTCCACCCACTTGCAGCTGGGCAAAGTGCCAGCTGGGCAGGTGGCAACCTAACGACCTGGCGCCGCCTCAGTAATGGGTTTTGTTTGGGAGCACAGACGGCGGAGCTTTCTCCTTTGAATGCAATACTAAGAGGCTTTTTTCTTGCAGCCTGCTGAACAAATCACGATTGAAGTACTGCATTTTCTTTCACGCCCTGCTCTTTTTCGTGATGCTGGCCAAGCTCACGTCGGACATTCTGGACCGGCTGGACATCTTTGTGCTGGAGATCGAGGAGCTGGAGGTGCCGCCGCCCCTGTGGTGGGAGTACGTGTGGGCCGGCTCCCTGCTCACCTCGTTCCTGGGCCTGTCGGCCGCCCGCGGCAACAAGGTGCGCGAAATGCAAAAGTACATGATCGCCATTCTGGTGTTTGCCATCCTGCCGCTCTTCTACTGCTTTGCCTACTACTTTTCGGACGTTTGGGAGTTTGCCACGCTGGACAAGTCCGTGGAGCTGGACGAGACGGACATTTTCGTGTGGCGCGTACGTAGAGTTGAAATTACTAACTAAATTAGCCTTGTAATCCGTTTATAATTGTATTATTCTCCATCACAGGGCTACCCGTATGGAGTTTTCTGGTACGCCTTCTGCTTTATCGGCTTCCAGGTGCACGGATTCACGCTGTATTTTGCATACAACCTGGTCAAGGCCTGGAAGGCCAGAACTGCCACGCGCAAGTTCCAGTAAAGCCGGAGCCGGAGAGGAGGAGCCGAGCAAAGTCTAAATACTCGCCAAACTAGCAAACGTCAGAGGAAGCAGGGTAGCTAAAGAGCTGTAGGGCTAGATGTAAATAATTTGGAAAACTTGAAACTAACTCGAAACACTAGTGCACAAAAGCGTAATGAAACTATGGTAAATTTAAAGTTATGCAGCTGTTAAGGTATCGCACATTTTAGTCATACAGAAAGGAAGGAAAGAAGGAAGGAAGGAGAACACACTTAAACGAAGCGTCAGCGTTAAAGTTATTGTTAGTTGAAAGTTAAAGCGTTCGAAAATGATTAAATAGACTCTTATCCATATACACCTATATACATACATACATAATACATATGTACACACACACGCAGCCTTGAGAGGTCAACTAAAGACAGGAAAGCAACTGAAGCCACCAAATTTCCCCGAGTCGGAAGCAAAACCAAAAACCACAACCTAGAGAGAATCCCCTTCATTTTTGCTTTTACTTACATTTCGACGTGCCTCGTGTTTGTTAGAAACGTTTTATATATACATTTACACATGGAATATATACATACATCTGTCTATGTTTATGTCCGCGGATGAGTACTTCCTCGCTTAGGTTTTAATTAGTTCTCTCTCTTTTCTACATATTTCGAAAACGTTTCATTTTTTTTGAATTTTTGTTCTCCTTAAATTTTGAATTTTGTGTTGAAACTATTAGCACAGTTGTTCCAACATGCTGTGCGTCGTCGTCGCCTGTCGAACGTTCGAGAAACTGCCCCAAAAACTATTTACAACTTTCTATCACTGTTTACACACATAATGATAATGGAAAAATCAAATGCAATTTGAGTGTTAAAGCAAAGTTCATACAATTTCTGATCGTCAATAATATGCATATATATTGTGTAATGACAAGTCGCAAAACTAAGCAGAGAATTGAATTTTAATGTAATAATGTTTTTTTAATCGTAATTTATTATTCGACTTTTTAAGTAGTTTTTTAAAAATCGATCAATAAAGATGCATATATATTTGTTCTTCTGAGTGGGTTAAAATAAATGGTTTATTATTTAAGGTACAGAAAAGGAATAATAACATTAACTAAGTTGTTTAATAATTCATATTTGTATGAATCAATACTTTAAAACAGCGGAGGGCACGAGAACTAACGGTTTGAGCAGCCGCTTGGCAAGCTGCCTTCGAAAAAAGATAACGGTTTGAGCAGCTTGAGCAAATTGAGCCACTAGGTGCCCTTCGCTGCTTTAAAATGCCAGGAAATACTTCATATTTTTTAAAAATAGAAACATTTCCTGAGCTTTCCCTCTAAGGAAAAAAACACCACCTTAGGGTTGACCATCCCTGCGCCCAGCTGGCCCACTTGGCGGCGTTGCAAGGCTCAACGGCTGTTGGCCACAACAATCGGGCCTTTTTCAGTGACCATTTGTGCATCGGAGCGAGCGGTGGAGCAACAGCTCCAGCCTGGACGTCCTTGCTGCAGTCGAAAATTGCGCAATTGTTTACAATTTGTAAAAGAGAGAGAGCAGCTCGAAGAGCAGAAAGCTGCGAAAGAGAGTAAAAGCTTTTCCGCAGCATCCTCATCCTTCCCTCTTTTACACGCTCTCTGTCTCTCCTTCAATCTCCATTTTGACGTTGCCTGTGTGAAGAACAGATGCAAAAATTTTCCTACACAAACTTTTTCGAACTAAAGTAAACAACAAAAATCATCAGAATAAAACTAGTTTTTTAAAAATTCAAAATTATTGAAAAACTGAAAAGCCTTTAAGGAACAGGATGCGGGGCGAGGAGACCACATACAGGCGGACGACGCGCGAGAAGATTGTGCTGCGAGGGAACACAACCATACGCACCGTGGACTCCACTTCCACATACCTGCCAGTGATGAGTCCAGCGGGGTGAGTTACGCTAGGGGATGGCCAGGGACAGGGGCAGCAAAGGGTGTAGCAATTAGAGGCATAAGGCGTGCCGGGCCACTTGAGCGTTCCCTGACTGTGTTGTCGTTGCGGTGAAATCGATTTTTATCTCGGGATGTGCAGCTGATTTTCAGATACAGACATATCTATTATAGACGACCTTCGTTTGTGGCTTTCCTCTGGCTTTTCGACTGTGTTCTCTTGGCGTTGACAAATCTCTCCAAGCACCCGGACTGCGCTGCTCTCCAAAGTATGCTATGCTTAATGGCCCCCGCGATTGCAGGCCAACTCGAGAGCCGGCTTTCTCTGCGGCATGCAAGCTTGCCATTAAATTACATAGCCGGCAAATTATTAAGAACCAAGTGCCACTCGAGGGGGTAAATACACGGTGCTGCATAAGTGTGTGTTCCGCCTTGCTTTACCCAGAAATCGATGGAATCTTCTGATAGGTGCTAGCGTGCATTGACCACAAGTCCGGTGCGGTCCGCCAGGCTTGTTGGAAAAAAAGTCTATAGGTTAATCGAAGCTTGGATGTCCTTTCCTGCTAATGATATTCATCTACTAAGTATTTGGTAATTTCTTACAACAAAATGGGTTGAAAAAGTACTTTTCTATTAAAAATAATACATTAAATAATACATCAAATAGAAGTTTCTACTAGAAATCTAAAAGAACCCTTAATATATCTTATATAAAATTCAGAATTATCCATCCTTGGACCCACGAACCAGTCTATCTGATCCTCTGAGCTGCTTTCTCTAAGTTATGGTACCCTTTCCTTGGGAATAACCATGATTGAAACCGCCCCCAAGCAGCGCCCAGGCGAAACTTCCTTTAACCTCAATTCGCATTCACACGGACGACGCACACTAGTCGACTGGGAAAACTACCCGGCTGAGAATGTATGTGCCGAGTGAGCTGGTCAACTTTGTTGTGGACGCAAAGCGTCGTCGTCGTCGTCGTCGCCGTCGTCCAGTCAAGCGGTCAGTTGGTCTGCAACCCTTGAGTCGTCAGGTGGACGCTCGTCGTCTCCTCTCGGGTCGCCTTTTCGAGTCTCTACTGGAGACCAGCAATCCAAGTGTCCGGGCGGGGACTGTCAGGGAGCCAAGTTTCCGCTCCCCCAACCGAATCGCGTGTGTTTTTAAAATTTTAAGTGTAGTGTTGTGTGTCTGTCTCATCGTTATCTGTCTGTAGCCGCACGGCTTCATTGTGATGTTCAACACCAGTGCCCAGAATTGGTTTGGCATGGGCCAGACATCGGTGGCTCCGGCCGGCGGTGTTGCCCAGTTGCTCAACAACAACAACCACTCGGGTGTTTACCAGTCGCAGCAGACGGCACCGCATCCCTTTATGCGCCAGCGATCGCTGACCAGCTCTAATCCCGCCCTGGAGCGCTCAACTGCCATGGCCCTGAGGCCCCAATCACCGCCGAATGTTCAGGTGGAGTACGAGGTGGCAGTGCCCTTTGTCTCCACATATCGACACACTCCATATCACTCGCTGTGGGATCTGCACCAGTGGTAAGATCTACTGGGAATATCCTTGATTTAAATATGTTTTTGAAGTGATATTACTATAACGGAGTATCTAAATTGTTTTGGGATTATCAATAAATTATATACTAGGTTTAGATCCATCTTAGTCAAAGTCCTTTAGGATTTTGATAGGAATTACATGAGGATCCCTTCATAGAATAATTGGGCTTGAATTCCTAGTCCATATATAATTTCTTGGCTTGACAAGTAGTCCTGCAGCCTTCATAGGTTTGTGGGAACTTAAAAGGACTCTCTGCTTTGCATAGAACACAACTAGCTTCCGAGTAAAGTGACCCTCCTTGACCCCTTCCAGTTTCCCAGGTGGGCCAGCTGGAAAACGTATTTCTTGCCAGTCATAATTGCCATTTGCTGTAATTTGCATAGAGCAAAATGTTGTTTTTTGCCTTGCCAATGGCTTTATCGAGTGGGAATTAGCATAAACACCTCTTGGTGACACGAATTTTAAAGAGAGACCATCATAACTTATAGCCCAAGGATACTGACCACTTCCCATGCCTGGTTATTTTCCACGCTGCGTTCCGGCCTTGTAACACTTTGCCAATCAATCAATGGCTCAATTAAAATGCATGTAATGCCTAGATTAGGCCCATCGATACTACTGAAACTATATATATGGAACAAACCCTAGATGGCCTAGTTAGGGGCTTGGATAATCAGAGGCTCCGCTCCCCTCAGGAATCAGAAAGCAGAAAACGGAGAAGAGAAATCGTGGGCGAGCACATAGGAAACATTAACCCAAATTCGAACGAGTACGGCGCACAATATAAATACAAAGCGGATGTGGCAGGAGTCAGGCAATATGGCCGGGAATTATGGCCGACTGCTGCTGTTGCTGCCAACTTAATTAGCCTGGCGTACAAAATATTGCGGCATACTTCTCAGATCGAGATTTACAATGTTTCGACCGGAATGTGCCTGTAAAGGCTTTAATGTTGCCGGATGACGCATGGAAATGCCAAAATAAAAAAGGAAACAATTTGAATGGCGAATACGAAGACCAAAGTTAACAATTGTCGCCGCCGGCACGTCAATAACCTGGCCGAGAGCCAGCAAGTTTATTGACCCCATCTACCTGCTAACTAAATAACCGGCCCCCTTTGGGGCACCACGAACTCTTTTATTTCCCAGAAATTCCCGAGCATTGACAGTGGGAATGGGAGGGGAACGGAAGGACCCCGGCTAGGGCTAGCTAATATTAGACGGCTAGACACACGAGGAATCCAACCCATACACACGTGTGCACACACCAGGACACGCAAAGTACTTGTCCGCGGCTGATAAAGCAAATGACCTTTGCGACATGGCCAAGTTGAATGGCAAGCGCCATGGAGCAGACAAAACAGTTATGAATAGTGAGCCAAAAGTTTTTAAAAATGGGCTCTTAGCGACATTAATTAGCATAAGTTGTGCGACTTTAAAGATATGTATTGCATTAGATAATAAAGTGATGTACAGGCATCAAGATCGGAGGATCTATGGAGCTAGAGTTATTTTTTTAGTAACATGAATAATAAATATCTTTTAGTTAGCATTAACCTTCATTATTCTCCTATGAAATGGATTTAATTAATTTTAAGGCGCTTTTATTCTATTTACTCTATTCCATACTTCATTCCTTGACTCTTCCAGCTCATCTACACCCCCCACAAGCCTGTCGCACATGGCCCGCATGATGGACTCCCTGATCCTGGACTCACTATCGCCATTCGCCTTCACCAAAATCACCGCCACCAGTCGACCCTCTCGAAATGCCAATGGCATGAAGAAAACTGCCGCTGATGGTGTCCTCTCCTCGGCTGCGGATCGTCAAAACCGACCGATTAACAATCTCGGTTCTAATGCTCCTGGAGGATTGGGCATTGGCGGAAGTATTCCACTGCGCAGCAAGCAGCGGCTGCCCACTCAAGGTTCGTGATCCACGTCTACGAGGGTCTATTATATAACCATTAATAAAACGTAGTCTCTGCCGCAGAAGTGGCCCCTCAACCGCGTCCAAGCCAGACGGCGCAGATGCCATTCCCCTCGCAGCAGCAGGACAACCGGTGGGTATCCTCCCTAAGGCGTCGTGATCCCGAGCTCCAGCCCACACTGCCCTCCATCAGCAGTAATGCAAACAGCAGCAGCCTTAGCCAGAGTCATCATGGCAGTGCCGGAAATGTGGGACTAGCTGGCGGTGGGGGTCCTACTCCTGCTACCAATGTGGGAGCCATGAGGCTGGGAAGACCAGGCAGGGCATCCGCCTTGACAGCCGCCGTGAGGAAGAGTCGATCCGTGGAACGATTGCGGGCAAGGAAACTGAGCACCAACACCCAGCTAACCCTGAAGCACAAGCCGGTTAAGAAGAACTCACTCGATGAGAACTCCAACTCGGATGACCAGGATGCCACCACATCCCTGGAGGACAACTCGCAGGCCCAGTCCCTGTCCACCAGTCACAATACACCCAAGTGCTCACCGAAGACGAAGGTCAAGCACTTCTCGCCCCTCGGCTACGAGGGTCACTTGGTGGATACCCTCGAGAAGGACATTCTGCAGAGGCATCCGTGCATCAAGTGGACGGATGTGGCTGGGCTCAATGAGGCCAAGACAATACTGCAGGTGGGTTTTGTGTTTAGCCAGGATAAGGCTAAGTCTCCGCTAATTTTTATAATTTTTCATTTGAACAGGAAGCAGTGGTGCTTCCGGTAATAATGCCGGAATTTTTCAAGGGAATCCGGCGGCCGTGGCGAGGAGTGCTAATGGTGGGTCCACCGGGAACCGGAAAGACAATGCTGGCCAAAGCTGTGGCCACAGAGTGCGGCACCACCTTCTTCAACGTGTCATCCTCGACGCTTACGTCGAAATACCGGGGCGAGAGCGAGAAGCTGGTGCGTCTGCTCTTCGAGATGGCTCGCTTCTATGCACCCAGCACGATCTTCATCGACGAGATCGATGCTCTGTGTGCCTCCAGGGGTAGCGATTCAGAGCACGAGGCCAGTCGGCGCTTTAAGGCTGAGCTGCTCATCCAGATGGACGGACTCAATGCAAGCATGCAGGAGGAGAAGGTGATTATGGTGCTGGCAGCCACCAATCATCCGTGGGACATTGACGAGGCGTTCCGGAGACGCTTTGAAAAGCGGATTTACATTCCGCTGCCGAATGGTGAGTACAGCGCCGAGTTTTATATTTACTTAATAAATAAAACCTATGTGCAATGATTTCGTATTACATCTCAGAGGACACCCGTTCGGCCCTGCTCAAGCTCTGCCTAAAGGATGTTTGCCTGTCGCCCAATCTGAACACCGGACTAATTGGCGACGAGCTCCAGGGCTACTCTGGATCGGACATCAGCAACGTCTGCCGCGACGCCTCCATGATGGCCATGCGACGCCTCATCTCGGGCCGCACACCCGATCAAATCAAGCAGATCCGGCGCGAGGAGGTGGACCTGCCCATCACGCTGCAGGACTTCCAGGACGCAAGGCAGCGCACCAAGAAGTCCGTGTCCGCCGACGATGTGGCCCGCTTCGAGAAGTGGATGGAGGAGTACGGGTCCTGCTAGTTGTACGGGCTGCTGGCCCAGCACCCACGATGATTGTATCCCTTGCGTACTTCCAAGCCTCAATTGCAATACTTTTCAATCTGTAAAAATCGTACTCGTTAGTCGTAAAAAGTAAAGTTTTGTGTTTTATATACGCTTATTTGCTCAAGTGCCCCCCACGCCCAGCATTGCCCCTCTCTATACGCGCACACGGTAATCTGAAATCTTACAAATACATTATAAATATATACACCGGAGGAGACATATAAAATTTTTAATATTTATTCGAAAAAATCCTACTGTAGGCTTATAGCAACATATTGTATTTTGTAATCAACATATTTAGAAAACGGAAAACGAAATAAATTACTCAACACCCCTTGGATCCGACAGACAGACATACCCTTACAAGGCTCTTAGTTTGGCAATGGTGTTCTGGTAGTCCTGCTCGACCACAGTGTACTCCTCCTGCAGCTGATCCATGCGCTGCTTCACCGTGGGCAGGCGGGCCCTAATCATTTCCGTGTCCATCTTGAGGCGTTCCATTTTCTGTAGATCCTTTAGCTGCTTGTAGTGGACGGCATTTAGCCGTTTCTTCACCTCCAGTCGGTAGGCCTTATACTCCTTTTCCTCATTGATATTCGTGTAGAATAAACGCAGCAGCTCGTACACTTTCCGCACCTGGCGGGGATTCAGCTTCAAGGTTTCCCGAGCCTCGCGCACCATCTCCTTGTTGAATCCCTTGACGATTTCCGCGCGGCCAAACGACTTTAGTTCCTTACAGAAGCGAGCGTCCACAAAGTTGCGCAACCGCTGGAATTCCTCTGATGGGTCCTCCACAGTGATATCAATTACATTCTTCTGCGACTGGTAGAACTTGTAAATGCTCTCCACCATCTGCGTGGCGAGTCCAAGCTTCTGGAAGGGTGGCAATATCAGCATCTGGCTAATCCTGGGCCGCTTGTTTTCCGGATAGGCGTAGTACTCGTATACAGTGGTATAGCCAGCGGTGGCGTATTGCCACTGGCCATCGCTGTTCTTGTACTTTTCATAGCTGAAAGAAACCAGGAGTTCAACTTGTTTGCCTTCTTATTAAAAAAAGCAAGACTTACCACAAAAAGTAACACCACTGTGGGTCATCGGTGTCGATGTACGAGGCGGCATCCACGAACCACAAAATGAAGGTCTGCAGCCGTCCAAAGAACTTCAAGAATGACGAGCTTTTGTAGTCGCTTTGGTAGATCTCGAAGAGACGTTCGGTTCCATCGTCGGACACCTGGGTATATTCGCCGATCTTCTCGCCAAAGGGTTGAAACTTGTCTGCCTTGTCCAGCGTCTTCAGAAACTCATCCAAGTTGATGAAGTAACAGCCGTCGGGCAGACTCTGTGCAATGGTGCTGACCACATCGTCGGCCTTGATCTCTCCGCCAGAGATTTCGTTCACCCGCTTGCCGTACTCAATGCCCAGGTAAATGTGCAAGGGCCCAGCTGTGTAGAGCACCCGTACTTGCAAGTCCTGGTAGCCGAAAATCGTCTCGGACTCCCCGAAGATCTGGTGGGCCATGGCGGGGTGAAAAGTGAGGGCGTCGTTGTTTATGTCGCCTTTCTCTCGAACTGAAAACGGACGCGCTGCAGGCTAGTACGGAAGTTTATTGCAGGACACTTACTCAGCTTAAAATCCACAACTTCGAGTGCATCAAGCACCAAATCCTGGTATTCCTGAATTTGTGCCATTTTATTGTCTCGTTTTGGCGCGCAAAATGTGCTTGTGGTTGGAATGGCAGGACAGTACAATTGATCGAATATTAATGTTTGTGACCCTTACAGTAAACTTGACACGAGTATTGCTTTTAAAATCAATTCAAGAGCACGTTTAATACAAATTAAGACGCCTCTCAAATGTGTTTAGCTAAATTTACGCGGCTAAACAAAGACCGAAGCCGACAGTGCTGGACAAGGTATGCAGTCACCCCAGCTCAGTGTTGTTCAAGAACGGTTTGCAGATGACCTATCGTATAGTTTTTGTTGGGATATCGAAACGATATTTTTGCACAATAATAATAATTTAATAATTTAAAAAAGTACTCGTAATTCGTGAAGAATATATTTACCGAATATTTCGTTGTAATTTCTAATTTAATCTATGCCTGACAACCCTAGTCCCAACATACCGTTAAGTTCTGCACTTCCTTTCTAAAAATTCAGATCTTCATTTATTTTGAAAAAATTGTGTAAAATCTAGTTTGTTCCAAATGTGTCACTATTATAAATACTTTCCTTTAAATTTGTATATTTTCATTTCAAAATCACCCCGTCTGACATCCGCTTCCCAACACTAGAAAAGTCCCGCAGCCAACTTAACACAGCATTTGTAAGCAGAATTTGTGCAGAGACATTATAATTACAAAAAAGCCGCTTTTCCATAAAACAACGCAAAGCATAGCTCACGGTGAACCTACCAGGTAGCCAACCAGTTGCAGTTACAACATTTTCTCCCGAGCAAACACCCTTGTATAGATTCTGCGGCAGGACAAAGGCAAGCGAGCGGTGAGTACGGAAAACTGCCTAGTCATAGCGGCAAAAACAGAAGTAATCCGCATTGGATTCTCGCCCGTAGAGCACAATGGATACGTATTTGTTCGATGGCGGTCGCATCACCAAGATGGAGGTGGACTACGAGCCAGCATGTAACGAGAAAATCCCCCTGGCCAAGGACCTGGCGAAAAAGAACCCCGACGCCTTCCACGAAGCCATCGAGATGATGCTGCAGCTGGAGAAACAGACCCGCCTGGGCGCCGACATGGTCTCCTGCTCGCGCGTCCTTGTGGCCATCTGCCAGATCTGCTTCGATGCTGGCAACTGGAACGCTCTCAACGAGTATGTGTCCCTGTTGGTGCGCCGGCGCTCCCAGCTGAAACAGGCTGTGGTAAAGATGATCCAGGAGTGCTACACCTACGTGGACAAGACGCCCGATAAGGAGACCAAGCTGAAGCTGATCGACACCCTGCGCTCGGTCACCGAGGGCAAGATCTATGTGGAGATTGAGCGCGCTCGACTCACAAAGATTCTCGCAGACATCAAGGAGGCCGATGGCGATGTTGCCGCAGCTGCCACTGTCATGGAGGAGCTGCAGGTGGAGACATACGGCTCGATGGACAAGCGCGAGAAAGTTGAGCTCATTCTGGAACAGATGCGCCTCTGCCTGCTGAAGGAGGACTACGTGTCCACGCAGATCATCGCCAAAAAGATCAGCATCAAGTTCTTCGACGATCCCACACAGCACGATCTCAAGCTTAAGTTCTACAACCTGATGATCCAGTTAAACAGGGACACGTCCTTCTTGAAGACCTCCCGCCATTACCAGGCCATTGCGGAGCCGCCACGCAAGAAGACTGGCCTCACACCCGCCGACTCATCCACGTCCGCAGACGAGCCGAAGAAGAAGGACGAAGAGAAGAAGAAAAAGGAGGAGGACGAGAAGGACAAAAAGGCAGAGGTATCTGCAGAGCCTGAGCCGGAGATCGAGCTAACCGAGGCGCAGAAGAAGGAGCTGACGGAAAAACTGGTCTGTGCCGTTCTCTACTGTGTTTTGGCTCCGTTCGACAACGAACAGAGCGATATGATGGCTCATCTGTCGAAAAACAAGAAGCTGGAAGATGTGCCGGCCTACAAGTACGTACTGCAAATCCTTGCATGAGTTTAGAACTGCAATGTCGTCTTATTTACAGAGAAATTCTGCGCTTGTTTATGTCCAAGGAGCTCATCAATTTCGACACATTCAATGGAGACTTTGGCCAGGTGCTGGCCGAGAATGATATGTTCAAGGACAGCACCAAGCACGGCAAGAAGTGCATCACCGAGCTTAAGGATCGTCTGATAGAGCATGTAGGTCTTCAGATGGGAGTTCCTTTGGGTTTCCATACTAATTTATGGCTTGTCCTTGCAGAACATTCGCATCATTGCTATGTACTACTCCCGGTTGCATTTAACGCGCATGAGCGAGCTGCTGAACCTGCCTCCCAATCGTTGCGAGGAGTACCTGTCCAAGCTGGCCAACACCGACACCATCCGCGTGAAGATCGACCGTCCGGCCGGCATTATTTACTTCACTCAGAAGAAGACCGCCTCCGACATCCTGAACAACTGGGCCACCGACGTGAACCAACTGATGTCCCTGGTGAACAAGACCTGTCATCTGATCAACAAGGAGGAATGCGTTTACTCGGTCATGTGCGCTGTCGAGGATTAGTCTTTGCAGCTCTTTGCTTATTAGAATTGTGTGTTTTTCTTTTGGAAACTCCTGCCCATATACAACTGTAACTGTAGTAACCACCCAACCATCAGCATTTCGATTCTCTTCGCAAAGTTTGTATTCATTGAATGAACTACAATAATTAAAAACAAACCCTTTAAATAATCATTCTAATTCCGCGCTTATTTTTGCCAGTCACGGGGATGGTTGTCGTTTGGCGTTTTCCAGCACTAGAACGTGGGTGGGTTAAGCGCGAATTTCCTCAGCGGCGTCGATTTTGATGACTCAGCGGGGATCTTATTCATAACCACAGTATAGTTTTAAAGACTTTTTAAAAATAAAAACAAAAACCATTTTGTCTATTTTGACATGTATTTTAAGTATTATTTAAGGATTTCACTGAAAGGGTGTAAAACATATTTCTCACCCTGCCTAGAACTTACCTGAGTTACCTGAGTCACCCCCAATCAACTTCTCAGTCTGCGCCCCTGAGAGCTTGCCATTCTGTTCAATTGTACCATACTGCATCCAATATCGTGAAATTGTATATATTTTAAAATAGCAGAATGCCCAAGGAGGATTGCAAATACTGGGACAAATGCTATCAGCGGAATCCCGCACACCTTTCCAAGTACAATCATCCAGAGAAGGCAGAGGAGAAAGATAAGGACGGCAAAGAAGAGAGAAAAGTGGCGCCAAAACGAAGTGCATCCGCGCAGCCGGAGGAAAAAGCTAACCCCAACACAAGCAACTCCAGTGTAGAGAGCGGTAATATGGAGGATCAGCAGGACGAGGCCAGGGGCAGCTACGAAAAGGAAACGGCAGAGCTACAAAAGGAGGCCCTGAACAACATTTCCGGCAAGAACTACATGGAGATTCTGGAGAAGCGCATTCGGTTATCCGTGCAGCAGGAGTACGACAATCTCTGCGAGACCAACGAGTTCATCAGGCACAAATTTCTGGTCGAAATGCCACCGGATTTCTACGAGTTTTGGAAATTTGTGGGCACGCTGAAAACCGATCCCTCAAAACCCAAGACTGCCGGTCTGGAGCATCTGGAAAAAGTATTTCAGCTACAGTTGGTGGGTCCCTTTGAGTTTCTCGCTGGCAAGTTTCACGGTGCCAAAATGGGGGAACCGGGTGACTATCTCCGGCACTGGCGCTTCTACTACGACCCGCCGGAGTTCCAGACGGTCTTTGTGCGCCGGGGCACTGGGATACACTACGGCTATTGGCGCGACGTGCCGCAGGACAAGGAGAACCTCTTAATCGCCCGTAACGACTCTGCCAAGGGCTGCGAATTCGAGTTTGTGGCTGGCAACATTTTCGATGCGTTCCTCTACTATCTGGAGCATGATTTTGTGGGTACTCCATTCACCACGGGACCGTTGACTGCGACCAAAAAGGCAGTGCCGAAGTACTTGAGCGATCATTCCTTGGAACTATCAAAGCTGGACCGATTGCAGAGGGAGCGCAACAAGCGGGTGGTGGCCAAGACGTTCCACCGTGCCGGAATTGTGGTGCCGTACGATCGAAAGACCCAGCTGGGATACCGCCCGCTCTCTGTCAGCGATGCCGAGCTTAAGAAGATGCTGGCCCTACTGGAGCAGAAGGATATTGATGGTCAAGCCGCCAAACAGGCAGTTTTGGAGAAGCTGCAGCCGGTGGCTAATGCCGCCATCATAGCCGTCGATGAATCCGACTTTGGCAGCGCTTTGGAGCTAGGTACCGACATGTTCAGCAGCGGCCACAAGGAGCTGCACATGTTGGCGTCCTCTCTGCTGGTTCCCGCCTATTCTATGCTATCTCGCCCGCAGTTTATCGCCATCGCCAAGGCGCACATGGAGCAGCGTAACCGAGAGGTGAACCTTTGCATGTTTGAAGTACTAAAGTAATTCAATTTTTTATTCCGCAACCGCATCCTTTTTATGAATGAATTAAAACTAGGAAACACCAGCCAAAAGTCAATTATTACATGTACAGATAGGAGCTTTCCTTGCGCGGTGGGATATAGCTGGAATTGCAGGTCACCCCCACACTTTTCAGCAGATTCAGCACTGGCTGGGCAGCCGTGGAGTCAAGGGGCAGCTTGTCCGTGTAGATAACGAAGGAGCTTACCGGCAACTCTTCCTGATCCCGCCAACTGGCAACTACAATAAGGGGAAGAAAGTCAAATAAAAGGTATCTTATCTGAGATTAGGACAACTTACTGCCTGCCGCCACTCCAGCAATGAAATTGGGAGCTTCCAGTTCGGTTATATCCTTCTGGTTGACACCCACACCACGGACGATGGCTACGTGATCACTGTAGAACTGGATTTCCTCGCTTTTGAACTCGACCTTTGGCTTCAACGTGAGGGTGACCACTTTCTTTGCCAGCTTAGCGTAGGGCAGTAGAAGCTCCGTCACTTCGCCACTGCTGGACAAGTCGTCCTCCAGGATGGCCAGCAGCTGTTTGGACGAAGCATTCCAGTGTAGGGACGAAGTCTTTGCAGGGATGCTGCAGACACGCTTCGAGTCCTTTGCCAGCACACTGGTGGCAAAGTGGGTGACATGAGGTCCTTCAATGACCACCAGAAGATCGCTCTCTACCGGGGCAACACCTCCAACCGATTCGTCTTCAAATTTCAGCTGCAACCTGTGAATTCCACGGATTAATACAAGGTAAACAATGCAAAGTCACTCACTTCTCAGCCGGCTTCATGTTCTCGAACTCATCCTCCTCGCAGTCGTCCCAAAAGGCGCGGGACGACGGGATATTCAGTTCACCAAATCCGGGGCAGCTCATTGTGTAGAGTGTGAAGTTAACTTATGGGTGAAACTAATTTGGCGAGCTTAATTCCGGTCTGTTTTGTTCAAGTCATCACAGTTAGAGCTGTGAAAACATCGATAGTAATATCGATAGCATCGATTGTGGCTGTACTGTGCGATACTTCGATGTTTTCCACAAATATTCGATATATCGATGCTATCGTAAGTGGTTAGCCCAGCTCTAATTTTAATGTAAAAACAAACAGTTTTAATAGTTTTTAAGGTAAATAATTAAACGAAAATACGGAAAGCAGGTGCTTGCAATTAGCCCCGAAATCGTGTCGCTAAGTAGCCCGTGTGAGTTGTTGCGTCAGACGCTGGTCGGGGGTCGGGGAATGCAAGCCGTCTAAAATCTGGTGTTTTCTCGGTCATTAACTAATGCGTCATCGCGAAACCGACAGCTTTGTGCAATATTTTGTTTAAATGATTAGCCGGCACACGTTTCCTTGCGCTGTGTGAGTGTGGTGTGTGTGCGCTGTGTTGTGTTGTGCGGGACTTTAATATTTTTGCAATGTTTGATTAGAAAGTTGGCGGTGGAAGAAGAAGAGCGAAGCAAGCAACAGTGGCTGTGGCCTGCTGCCGATTTCTCACCCAGCAGACCAGCGCACCCCTCCCTCTCCAAGGCAGCATCCGCGCGCTCTCTTTTGGTATTTGCTTTGTTTCACCGCTAGCCAAACAACTTGCATCAGGAATACCCAGTAATCGTAGTTTTGTGAGGTATATTAGGCAAGTGCTAGGTTACTACATACTTTTCAACATTAATTACAAAATGCAAACAGAATATCGAGGCTTCGGTTGATTATTATCTTAAATAATCTCGAACAATGTTTTATCTCTGGTAGAAAAACAGTATAGGGTATTTCGTGGGCGACTACCAAGTTAATTTATGGAATTTCATGACCTTTCGCAATTGCAGGCGCTGTGAACTACCATGGACTTTGCCAGTGTGCTTGGCAAGAGCGAGGCGCACCAGCGCACCATCATCCACCTGGACATGGACTACTTCTACGCACAGGTGGAGGAGATCCGCGATCCAACGCTGCGCTCAAAGGCCCTGGGCATCCAGCAGAAGAACATTGTGGTCACCTGCAACTATGTAGCGCGCGCCAAGGGAGTCTACAAACTGATGCTAATTACGGAGGCGCAGCGCATCTGTCCGGACTTGGTGCTGGTCAATGGCGAGGATCTGGCCCCTTATCGTCAGATGTCTCAAAGGATCTTCGACCTGCTGTTAAATTACACTCCCTTGGTGGAGAAACTTGGCTTTGACGAGAACTTTATGGATGTAACGTCGCTGGTGGAGCTGAGACAGGCACATGCCGCCGAGGCACAGCAGAAACCAGCTGTGGGTCACACATATCCGGCGGACGGCACTGATTTGTCCGCCTGCGACTGTGGCTGTGCCCAGCGCCTGGCGATCGGCACTCGCATTGCCCAGGAAATCAGGGAGGAACTCAAACTCCGGCTGGGCATCACATGTTGCGCCGGGATCGCGTACAACAAGTTGCTGGCCAAACTCGTGGGCAGCAGCCACAAGCCGAATCAACAGACCGTTCTCGTGTCCACCTATGCGGAGCAGTTTATGCGGGAACTGGGCTGCTTGAAGCGTATAACTGGAATAGGGCAGAAAACGCAGTGCCTGCTGCTGGAGGCGGGCATGTCCTCCGTGGAACAGTTGCAGCAATGCGACATGGATGTGATGCGCAAGAAGTTCGGCTTTGAGACGGCCACCAGGCTGAGGGATCTGGCCTTTGGCCGGGACACCAGCTGCGTGCGTCCCACAGGAAAGCCAAAAACCATAGGCATGGAGGACGCCTGCAAGCCCATCTCTGTGCGCACAGATGTGGAGGAGAGATTTCGCATGCTGCTCAAGCGGCTGGTAGAGCAGGTGAGAAAAAGAGCTGCCAGAAAGCTTGAGTTTTTATTAATTACTCATTACTTAGGTTGCCGAAGACGGTCGCATTCCGATAGCCATTAAGGTGGTGCTGCGCAAGTTTGACTCCCAGAAGAAGAGCAGCCACCGCGAAACCAAACAAGCCAACATCCTACCCTCTCTGTTCAAGACCTCCACGTGTCCCGGGGAAACAGGCGTGAGTAAGGTTCAACTGGCAGACGGAGCCCAAGACAAACTCCTCAAGATTGTGATGCGGCTGTTCGAGCGGATCGTGGACATGAATAAGCCCTTCAACATCACCCTGCTAGGATTGGCCTTCTCCAAATTCCAAGAGCGAAAAGTGGGCTCCTCATCCATAGCAAATTTCCTAATCAAGAAGGCCGATCTCGAGGTGCAATCAATCACCTCGCTGACCAATACGAGTCTCACGAGCCCCACGGCGGAGAGCCCAACGTCGGATGAGTGCGCCTTTCGTTCGTCGCCAACGACTTTCAAGCCGAGCGATCAGTTTTACCGAAGAAGAGCCACTACGGCCTCTCCCGTGCCCATGCTGCTGGACAATGGCTCTGAATCGGCGGCCACCAACTCGGACTTTAGCGACTTTTCCGAAACGGAAGTGGAACCCTCGCCGAAGAAGAGTCGCATTGGTCGTTTGCTTGTTTCAAAACGCAGCCGTTTGGCGGCGGATGTAACGGACACCGCCGCAGATGTTGCCTCGCCCAGCAAACTTCGCGTATGTGATCTGCGTCTGAACTCGCGAGATAGCGAAAAGGACTTCCCCATGAGCACCACGCCCTCCACTTCCACATCCGGAGGCGCTCCTCGTTTCCGCACCGTCCAGCCGCCGAATACGCTGTTGCAGCGAATCGACGGCAGCCTCCGGTTCGTGGCCACGCGCACTGCCAGCCGTCTAAGCTCAAACGCCAGCTCCACAGCCTCCTCGCCACTGCCCTCGCCGATGGATGACTCGATGGCAATGAGCGCGCCCAGCACACCAACTATCACAGCAGCCGTGGCCACAACCACCAGCAGCAGTTCCAACGCATCTGCAAGCGATTCCCTCTCAAATATCGCCTGTCCAGCGGGTGTGGATGCGGAGGTGTTCAAGGAACTGCCTGTGGAGCTGCAAACCGAACTGATCACCTCGTGGCGCAGCTCTCTAGTGGCAGCAGCGGTGGAACAAACGAATGGAACTCCCAGCAGCACTCCAGCAGCGGCCACTGCAACCACTGGCAGTGGCGGAGGTCAGAAGAACACGCTGTATCGCTACTTTCTGCGAAATAAGTGATGCAGTGCATCCAAGCATCACAACTCCTTTAGTTGTAAGGTGAAAGTGAATAAATCCGTTTATATTACACTATATTTTTGTAGGTATACGGTTACAGAATTAAGTTGTAAGGGCGATGCCTTGCCTTGGATGATCTTAAGTTAGAATGCATACAAAGAGGGACAGGTTGCCAGAGAAGCAATTTTGGCAATAATTTCCTTTTAAACTTTGATCTATGCGCCTGCCAGAACTCATCAGAAGCTATCTCTTATGACTAAGACACGAATATGAATACTCAGTTCAGCTATACAGCCAGAAGTATCCGTCATCTGTGAGTTTTGAAACACAAGTCCATGTTTAAGCATTACATTTATTACTTCATTTACACTTCATATATCATACACATTCAATTGGTTGGGCGACCTACTTACGCATAGTTTAATACATACTTATTTCTCTCACACGAAAAAGGAACAAAATTGTGGCTAATTTTTGAGCTTAACTTGATACAAGTAAGATTAATATTCTGTTTTCTGTAGTTTTTCCCTCGAAGAAAATGGCAACGAAAGTTGAAACAGTATAAAAAGTTGTCTTTTACTTAGATGCTAAACGATAATAAAATAAAGTGAAGTCCTTAGATCGGGAAATGCATGTGTGTGACTCTTAATGTAGGGGGCGCGGGAGACGAGATGGGAGAAGCGGTTCCATCAGTGGCTCAGCCAGCCGCACTTGATAAAGAACTTGCGAAGCGAAGTCTCCATGGGACTGCCTAGCGATGGCGCTCCGCTCAGACAGACGGTCTTCAGCGAGAGGTAGGTGGTGGGTGTTATATTGTGCTTTCTGCACAGATCCAGCTCGTTGTGGCTAAGCAAGCTGCTGCCCAGAGGCTGGCTAAGGTGCTTTAGTTCTTCCAGCTGGTTGCGCAGCTTCAAGCTCATACTGGTACCCTGATCACTGCTGCTTCCGCCGGCGGCCTCGTTTGGCAGTGGGTTTTTGTGGCCGCTGTTTGGCAGGAGCTGCGGCTGCTGCTGCTGCTGCTGCAGCGACTGCAGATGTTGTTGGCTTCCCTTCGCGGAATTCGTTGGCAGATTCGCCATCGTCGTAGCCGTGGAAATCGCTACCGTCGTCGCTCCCGAGTCCAGGGTTATCGACATTCCCATTCCCGCCCCCATCCCCGTCCCCGTCGTCGTCATCGTCGTCGTCTGCAGCATCGTAGCTGCCGACGATGCCCGACAGCTATCCAAGTAACTTCTGCTGGGCAATAATGCGCCGGAGCAAGTCGGGTCGGCGGTGTGGAGCGTGTTTCTTGGTGCGATTGAACTTGAACTTGCCTCGGCGCCGCTTGATATTTCGCTAAAAGTATACAACAGACATTAAAAACGGATTTCGAACACTCTAAAGTGATGCTACATCAAGGATTATCCCAAATACTTACACCTTTCTGAGATTCGGTTGTGGGGAGTGCAAGGAAGAGCTTGGCGGCCGAAGACTTCCATTGGAGTGTTGCGTGTGGTCCTGTGGTTAAACATTGTCTTATAGAACCGTTCGAACGCTCGTGGTTTGGCGCGTTTATAATGCAGTGGAGCTGAATATCGTGAGACAAAGACGGAAAAGCGATTGTAAGAGTTGGATCGGGTCAGTTTGGGGTCGGATCTGGGGGCAGCAGGGCAGCACACACGATATTCAACTCGTCATGCATTCTCATGGGCGGGGAGCACTTAGTCCAGGAGGAATCAAATCGAAACTATTTGCAGGCAAACTTCTTAACTGAATTCTTGCAACTTTCAATCAGTTTGTAGAATTATTTTATATAGTTCAAGCATTTACCTTTAGTAAATTCTAGAAAATTCAAGTTGTAGAAGTTTCCCCGCGTAAGAATAGCTCAATTTTAATAACTCTTTGGCTGTGGCTTTCACTTACAGTCTTGCCGTGACCATACGGTCCCGTGGAACGATGCGTGGCCATGGCTGCGTGCTGTTCAAAGTGCACGCACTCATCAATCTTGGTCAGCCCGTTGTAGCGATATCTGTACAGCTCCGCCTGCCGTATCCGCAGCTCCTTTTCCCGCTCCAGCGAACCCAGCAGTCGCTCGTACTCGTTGCAGGTATAGAACTGTGCATAGACTCGGAATCTGTCCCGAAACTCGCGCTGCTCCTTGGTCAGGCCCTGGTGCAGGGCGTAGTTGCGGTTGCGGAAGAAGTTCGAGACCAGCTGGTAGTCCCTTACCATCCGTTTTCTGCGGGCGCGCTCCCTTAGACGGCGGGTATAGATATCCACATGGGCCAGCTTAAGCATTACATCCACCTCCGTGTCCTCGGAGCTGAGGGTGATGTTCGAGATCAGTTGCTCGGCCGTGGGATCGTATTCCCGCTCGAAGCTGTCCCTGTTGGGCATGTAGCCCAGCTGCATGGCCTCATCGGAATTGATGTCCAGCGGCGGCAGACTCGCCAACGCACTGGTGCCCAACGGGCCAGCATCGTCGTCTCCCGTGTGATCGATTAGCCGCGGCCTCTGACTGTGGGCCGGCGTCCAGGTGGCCCTTCCGATGGTGCCATTGACGAACTTATTCACATACTCCTCCTTGGCATCCTCCGCCGATTTGGTTTCAATGTGCTTGCTTATGTCCTCCCAGTTGCCGAAGCCGTACTGCTCGATGGCGTCCAGCAGGCGTATCTCCTCGCGAGCCGTCCACGCCCCCTTCCCACGGAACACGCTCAGAATGGAGGTGCCCGTGTCCATGAACTGGTAGGCATGGTTGTTTTGATGGGCTCCAATCTCCGCCCCCGCCGCAAAGCACTGTGGCAAAAACAAAAAATAATAAAAACAACGCAGTTAGCACGAGTCAGCTGTTTTTTAGTCAACATGGTGAAATCGCCGGCTAGTGACTCCCAGATGAGTCAGTTTTTCGGTTCCAGATTGGCGACGCATCTCTAGACTGTACGAATATTGGTACAGCAGGGTGGGTCGCTTTGGTTAACAAAGAAATTTAATCTGTTTTAAATACTCAGTGATTTTCTTGTTCTTAACAAATTAGTCTGTGGTTTTGAAAAACAATGATTAATTTTTAAATTTAAAATTATTTATTGACCCAAAGTGAAATATCTTTGTATAAATTATCTAACTCCAATCCTTGCACAGAAATTTAGGTTTCAGAACCCGAAGCCAGGGCTCCGGTTTTTTCCAGAACGATAAAATCGACCCACCCTACTGCATACTTAGGTAGGAGCGTCGCTCTAACTCTGTGTATGTGTGAACTACTTACTTGGAGACACAAATCAAAGTTTTCACACTCGGCACAGTGCACCCGGATGCCCTGGATGTCATCCTGACAGTTGGTGCAATTGTACTTAGTGAATAGATCCGCAATTGTGGTCATTTCAGCACAAAATATGGATTTTCTCCACTAAAAAAATGTGTGCGAAAAAACTCGGCTGTGCAGTGTGACCAGCCGCTGGGACAACGCCATGTTTCTCGGCTACTAATACTAGAATATACCGGAACCAGTAGTTCATGACAGTGGGAGCACTTACCGTTATGGCTAATTTTAATTTATTTATATTTAAAAAACTTACCCAATCACTTACAAAACCACCTTTGCAAATGACTTGTTCAGGTTTAATTTTTTAAAAGAGATATAGATGCGATAAATATTGATAGTAGTTTATTTAATAATTTCAAAAGTTTAATTCGAGTGTTTTGCCTTTTGTTTAAATTTGATTTTTATACTAATATCACAAAAATAATATATAAAACTAAAAATATAAAAAGATTTAAATATCAAACCGAAACCAAAATAAACATAAATACGAATATGTACGTGTGATGGTTAAAACACCGATCGTGTTTGGTGGCTTAAATAAAGTCGAATGCTTAAAATGCAATTTGTTACATTAACATAAAGCGGTGGTCGGGAGATTGAGATTACTTTAAACCTAGATGAAATCATACAAAAAATGTATCTTTTGTCTCAAACAAAAAGCGACTAATGGAAAGCTGCCGAACAATATCGTGGGGGACGCTTGCTTACATCTAACATGAATCGTGGGTAGGTCACAATCGTTACAATAATCGGAAAGGATTCGGGGCTAGGCTACGGCTATATAAATATTTGATTATTTGATTAGTTCATACATGTGTGTTTACGCAGAATACGTTTAGATTACTGTTAGTATTGCTGTCTTCCGCCGAGCAGCAGCCGAATGGTTATGGGTTCCCAGATATATCGCAGTGGGCGGCGAGGACTAGTTTGTTTTGTGTTGCTTGCGGCTTTGGTGGCTTGATTACTGTTGCTAGTTTGCTTGGACCAGGGAAAACCAACGTGTGTTACGATACAAAATGGGTTAACAAATCTTAAACAGATATGGCAAGGTTCTTGTGCAGCTGCGTTTCTGAAACACGCACACGGCCAACAAAATTCAATTCAATTCGAGTACCTAAAAACGTCTAAATAAGTCTATTTGAGCGCCAAATTCGGGTTGGTGTCGCACCTGCGGCTGTTCCTTGTCAGGGTCAGGGTTCAGGGTTTTAGGGGCAACAATACTGTTCGAGGGCATTAAAGAGTTTTGAGATTCACAATTTTCACAGATACGGTTCGGTTCGTTTCGAATTCGCTTGCGTAAGGAACTGAGGAGAGGTCACAGCGCAGGCGCGACTCCAGTCGTCATAAGCGACGACTGGCAACTGCCCCGGTGCCGGACCCGAGTCCGGATCCATCCGGCCCACCTGCTCCTGGCAACGGGACTCATAAGCAGGCAGCCGCCGCCGCCGCCACGGAGGGGCTCTCAAAATTTGCATAAGCGAGTAGTCCTAAAGCATAACTATCAACTAATTTGGTATGTAAAGTCTTTCTGTCTTTGTCAAGGGGCTGATGATGGGCGTGGGCGTGATGAGAGGACCAATGCCAAGGGCCAACTAGCAACAGTACCACCAAGATGCCGGCCGATGCCACTACGTTGACCTGGCTGTACTCACTCGGATATGGGAACCGATTCGCTGTGCTCGGTGCTGGCTGGTTATCGTCTTTGTGTCTGGGCTCTCGTCGTGCCTCATCATCATCATCATCATCGTCGTTGTTTTGGGAAGCATCTAAACGTTGGCTAAGCTGGGCTGGGATCACTGGTTTGGATTCGGGATAGCTGGTGATAGCATGGCGGCTCCTGGCGGTGATCATCCCAGCGATATGCATCTGACTGCATAAAATGTGCTCAGGAAGGGGATTACAGCTGCTGCTGCTGCTGCTCCTGTTGCTGCTGCTGCTGCGGTTACTGGAGGGGCTGTGGCAGCTACTGCTGCTGCTGGCGAAGATCGGTGTCGTGGGTGCGGATAAGATACTTGGGTGTGGATTAATTTGTTTCTTGATAAAATACTTGAAGAGGGTTTGGTTCCTCTTTAGTTACGGTTGAATCTGCTTCTTGGGTTTTTTTAACTCAGCATCTTCGTCACGCTTGATCTCGGTGTAGCGCTCGCCCTTGAGCGAGACTATCTTGTTGTCCCGGTAGCGGACCAGCTTGCGCGGCTCCATCTTGGGCACCACCGGCTTGTATTCGCGCTGAGTGGCGTTCTTGTCCACATAAGAGTACCTACGGGGATAACATATTATTGTTTTACATTCTGACTTCTAATTATTCAAGATTAAGCCTTAGCTTTGTACAAATTATAGTTTTAATAGAATTATAATGAAGACAGGCTGTGTGGTAAATCATAATGAAAACACTTACCTGGCAATAATGCGATTCTTAAGCTCATTATCGTCAACCACCACATTCTTCTTGATGTATCCAGTGTGCGACTTATCGGTGATGCACTGGTTGGTCTCCTGGCGGTGCAGCAGAATCTGAGTAGCGCTATCGATGTCCCCCTTGGAGATAGCAATGCAGTGCTTGATCTGGGAGATAAGCAGGAAGGTTACATAGATATATTACTGATTAATGATGTCAAACCATACCTCAGCATATGCTGCATCCGGGAACATTTCCTGCAGCACCTCGGCCTCGTCCAGAAAATAGTCGCAAGTGGAGCTGGAGCTGTCGGTGGAGCCGCCATCGCTGGTCTCCGACAGATGCTGCGAGCGCTTGTTGCTGCCGCCACCGCCGCTGCTGCTGCTGTTCGAAGACAACTCGTCCTTTTCGGAAGTGGAGGAGTTGCGGGCACGCAGCTTGGACTCCGGAATGATGCTCGACAGGGTCAGAGAGCTGGAACAAAACACTCAAGTTAATCGCAGGTAAAACAGGGTGAAATGAAAGGGAAAACATACCTCAGCGACAAGTTGACAGCGTCGAGGCTGCCCTGGTTCTTCTCCACTGCCGTTAGCTCGCTGGCCAGCTTGTAGATCCACTCGCAGATGACGCCCTGGTCGATGGTGGGGAACTCCTCGAAGTAGGCGCCCATCATTTCCACGAAGCCCTCCACATCGAAGCAGGGGTCCTGCGAGGCCTCCTCCAGAATCGAGATGATGTACGACAGGACGATCTCGTCTACAACGCTGAAATCGGCACCGGGAATGTGGCCACTGATAAACTGCACCAGACTGCGCCTAACCATCTCGTGCTGCTTCTCCAGATTGGTCATTTTGGTGGCTATATGGCTATATGGCTTTAGGACTTCTCGAAGTATCTCTCGCTGGATCGGCGAATTCAATTTATAACTCGGAAGGCAAACGGGCACTTAAAACGTTTAAAATCACTCGGTGGGGACTTCCCCGAACTCTACAGCATGCCCAGTCGGATTTAGTACGTTTAACTTAAGTTTAGTTCTGCAACAAATTCGGATTTTAAAGGGTTTTGCTTTGGTTTTTCGAGCTGCGCCTTTCTTTTGCTTCTTTAGTTTCTTCCTGCAATCAATATAAGTGTTGAATAGTGTCAAAAACAGTGTGGCGAATAGTATCAAAAACAGTGTTGCCAAACGAAGAATTAATACTCGACAGTCGTGTCAACAACGTGTCAAATGTAGACGAGATGTAAAAGATTGGCAGCACTGTTCGCTCGTCAACGCGATAATGGGCAGCACTGGTTGCTGAGCAACCAGCGTTGCCAGACTTTTTGGTGTTTAGCGACCAGCGTTGCCAGACTTTTGATGTCGAGGGACCAGCGTTGCCAGACTTTTGATGTCGAGCGACCAGCGTTGCCAGACTTTTAGGTGTCGAGCGACCAGAACGGCCAGACTTTTCGGTGTTGAGGGTCGCGAGCGAACAGTGCTGCCCAGCATGGATTTTCCCGCCAATTCCCCGCAAACAGTGCTGCCCAGCATGGATTTTCCCGCCAAGATTTAAATCGTTATATTTAATACACACTTATACCCTTCCAGGGTATTATAATTTTAGTCAGAACCTTCCAAATAAGTGAAGGAGTCATTTCCGACCCTATAAATCATATATATCCTTGATCAGCATTGAAAACTGAATCGATCTAGACATGTCCGGCAGGATTTTATTTTTTTGCCATTTTTTCAATTTTTGATAAGGGGTTACATCATTAAAATTTATATAAATTGCGAAAAATTTTAATTTTTTTAAATGTTTAATGTTATATACAGATTTATTAATCTGATGAAAACTAACACAGAAAAGCTTTCCGAATTCAAATTAATGCATTTTTAGCTTAGTTATGAGTGATTTTAAAGATCAAATTTCAAACTGCAAGGGTATGGAAATTTCGATTTTCCGAAGTAATTTCCATTCTTGTTAATTTGCGAAATTCAAATGCCAAAATATATTTTGATATTTAAAGATTAGCATTTTTAAAACTTGAAATTGTATGATAAGAACAAATATTTAAATACCTCGTAAAACACCGCCAATAAAGTTTTACAAGGTATTATCAACTACAAAGTTCCAAACAATTAAAAATCCCAACAGATTTGAGGCAGTATTTAGTCTTTATTATATAGGATATTTATATATATATTTAAAATTCAC
>JAEIIH010034315.1:0-28316 GCA_018904745.1 Drosophila orosa | reverse complement strand
ACAAGTAAAGCCATTAAATAATTTTGTAGCAAACTACTGGGCTTTATGTTGATCTTTAAATAAGAATATCATCTCATATTACTGTGTTCTTTAGCCTGAAAAAATACTACCTAAAGGTAAGGCTAGTATTCAAGTTAGCCACAATAATTTTTTTACCTTTTTTTAAATTAAAAAATAACAACCAAACAAATTATTTAACCAACTACTTACTCTTATCCAACGATTACTTTGCTTTCCCCTGGAATTCACCCACAATTCTTGTGTTTAAAAATTGCCCCACCCCTGATCCACCATCCCCCAGCCGCCAGTCTCCGGGATTCAATCCTCGTGTGGCAGCTCGGCGGCATGCTGCTGCTCCAGCTTGATCTTCATCAACGGCGATTCCCGCACCGGATTCACGGGCGGGGCATAGGCGGCCGCCGCTGCCGCAGCCGCTGCATCCGGATTGGCAAAGAGCTCACTCATGTCCTGGCCTGGTCCCGGGAAGAAGTCCTCGAAGCGGGGACTCTTGGTCACCGACTTCTGGAGCAGCCCGTTGGCAATCGCCTCAAAGTCAATGCCGGCGGGCAGGCTCTCCAGGAAGCGCTTGTTGTAGGCGCTGGCCTGGTGCTTGGCATAGTGGGCGGCGGAGTAGGGCGAGGCGGCGCCGGGTCTTTGGCTGGCGGTCAGGGACTTGGCGCTTCCGGAACCGGAACTGGAGCCCCTTGACTGGCTGCCATACTGGCGGGACAGCTCTCGCTCCCTCTCCCGTTCCCGGGACAGCTCACGGTCGCGTTCCCGTTCCCGGGACAGTTCGCGTGCATAGGAGGCGGCACTGTTGGGCGCCGCACCACCGGCTCCGCCACTCGATCCCCGCGAGGGCATCACATTCAGGCCGGGCAGACCCATCAGTCCCAGAGCTGAGAGATCGGGCAGGTTCTCTGCTCCCCGTCGCTCCGATCCCTGCTGCTGTTGCTGCTGCTGTTGGTGCTGTTGATGCTGGTGCTTGGCCGCCGCTGCAGCCACTGCCGCTGCCGCGGATACCTGATCCTCGATCTCGGAGCGCTGCAGGTAAGCCGGCGACTTGTACATGTTCATCGACTGGCCGTGGGGCGACTGTTGTGGGTGGTGCGATGGCTGCTGCTGGTGGTGTGACTGGGCCTGGTGGTGGTGTGCCTGCTGCTGCTGTTGTTGCTGCTGCTGCTGGGAGAGGATCTGGCGGCGCAGGGTCTCTGTCATGGAGCTAAGCGGACTGCCAGCATCCGGTGGAGCCAAGGCGGCATTCTGGGCGGCCATTTTGGCGGCGGCAGCAGCACTGTGATAGCCATTCGAGGCGGAACCAGCGCCAAAGTGAGACTAAGGAGGAGCAGAAGAAAAAATATGGGAAGAAAGGGGGTTAAAGTGGTTTAAAAGGTGAACCAAAGGGAAATGCTAAGACGTTCCCACAATTTAACAAAAAATTAATATAAAGAAACTATCATAGAATAGAAATTTCTAATGCTCTTCTTAAAAAACAGGTAAAAATCATGTTCCAAACATAGCCATAATGTATACATAAAATTTGTATTAGAAATACTACAAAAAATCAGACCTTGACTGGGCAAAAATAATATAATTACACATTTTGTTTACACAAAACAAATTCCAACTAACAGAAATATAATTAGTATTGAAATTCATTCTGGCAAGCGATAAATGTTTATTTTGATGTCTTTCAAATAACATTAAATGGCGCTAAAAAACATGCTCTATGAACCTCTTTTTTTTTCTCAGATTCAGAAAATAAACATATCATAGTTATAGATAATTATTTGAAATACGAAAAAGTAAAAAGTACTTACACCATGTGCTTGTCCATTGGCATACTGATGGGCACCCATGTCCTCCTTGATCTCACGATAGTCCCTGAAGACCACCGCCTTGATGACGCTGCGGATGAGCTCCTCGGGCCACATGCCCAGCAGGATTCTCTGCGGACGACCCCTGGCCTTGGGCCTGGGATCGGCACCGCCATCCAGCGAGGGTCCCAGCATATTATGGACTCGATTGGCATACAAAACAAATGTGGGATACGGGATGTCGAACTTGCGGGCAGCCTGCGACAGGGACAGGCCCTCCTTCAGCACACTGAAGATGGCCTCGGCCATGGCCTCTGGCCGCCATGATTTCAAGGGTCCTCGCTCGCGGAATCTAAGCTGCTGCACCAGGTTCTGTTGGTTGGTATTCCAGCATTTTTGCCACATGGACTGCAACTGGTACTGATAGCTGTCTGCTGGAAGGAACACATCGTTGCGGACATTATGAAAAGGCTGAAATTAAAATCCTTTTTTAGCTGGAACTTACCCGCCACTGAGGCAGCGCCTGTGGCTGCGGCTGCAGCACCCATCCAGCCACCATGTCCTCCACTTTCAATCATCTTGGCCTGGAATTAATAGAAAAAGAACAGAAATTGTTAGTTATATACATTTTTCAGGGGTTTCTTAAGTAACTAAAATATTTATGTAATATATTTATATTTTTCTTGCTTGAAAAATCCCTGCAGCTTAAGGAGATTATTTCTCCTGACTTCACGACTTTAAAATAATTAGAAAACTTTGCATAACGGGTATCTGTTTTTTTGGGTGGTGGTGGTGGAGGGAAAACTCCACAGCCAATAGTTTTTCCCTCTGGCTTACTTCTTAAGGCCGCCTGTGACATTTGCACACGAATTGTGGCTGGCCGTAAAAGTTTATGAATGCCATAAATGTTGCCGTCGCATTTTCGTATGCAAAGAGCCCATGGAGGAGCCCACCAAAAGCAAATTAGTATACAAAGTGGGGCTATCCCGGAGGCTACCCCCATTGTCTTGGCGGCCCCTTTTTACGGCTCCTGAGGCTTTGGCTTTGGGCTTCACCTAGCGGAATATACAAAAAGCCATTTATTTATTGCTATTATTAGGAATTCAGGGGGAAGCTCCTCTCTGTGCCGCTTAATTGAGCCCGCCTTTAACCCTAGCGGTTGTATTAATCAGTTGTAACCGGTACAAAAACCCGGCCATTTAAGGGTTAACCGGGAGCTGAGACTGCAAACTAAGAGAAGCTCCATTTTTTTTGTGTTTTTTCTTTGTTTTTTTAATGCCACATAGGAAAAGTTAAATTGATGCACGTTTCGTGAGGCTCTGGCCATAAAGCCTTCCTTCTGGCCAGCTGGCCACGCCCCCTCTGCGCACGTAGCCATGCATTTTATATGCAAGGGCGTAATACAAATTATGTGCAGCGAGCATGAGCCAGAGGCAACAGCAAAAACATCAAAAAAAACATAATAAGTAAAGCAAAAAATATCCAGAAAAAACAACACAATATATATATAAAACAAAACAGGAATCCGGTGAGGGGTTGGGCGAACAGAAACACAAAAAAAAAATGCATCGCATAAAGAGAACATATAATGCAAGTCTTAAATATTTGAGGAGTAGGCGCTGGAGAGCAGGAGAACCGGAAAACTCCATGCCGAGAAGCCGAAGCCTGCATGCCAAGGAAAAAGGTCATAAAACGTATGAATAATTGAAATTGAAAAGTCGGAAGCATTTTTACATTTTTACAGGCGGCACTAGTGGCAGCTAAATGTAACAAATGCGGCCGAGCTGCAAACAAAATGGCGTTAAAAATGCTATTTTATGTAAAACACTTTGTTAATGATGCCACTTTTTTTTGTGTGTGTGTGTGTGTGTGTTTGTGGGTGGGGTTTGAATTATGGCGGGCAGTGTGAAGACTTTTGTAGTTTGTAAATATCAGAGTTACAGGCTAAATATCTGGGAAAAGCCTTGTATAATTACCGCATATTTTTGTTTTCAGATTTATGTCTCTATTGGGGTTTGTATAGTTTTGTGGAGTGTTTAGTTCTTAAATATTATTTATAGGTTTCATAGATATAGGTAAATATATTTTTAAAAAGACATTGCGACTAGCATCTAATAATCTAATTTTTTGTACTTTTAGTGTAAGGAAGAAAATTTCAAATAAAATAGAAATATAAATGATCATGTCATTCTCTTGAAGTAAATAAAATTGCAGTGAAAACTAGAGTTTCCAAGTATTTTTAATTTTCCCCCTTTTAAAATATATTTCTTAAAAAATTCCTAATAAATTCCCCTGAGAGATTTCCTTTTATATAATTTTATATAGTAAGATCTCTGCCATCTCTAGCATTTGTCGGATATTAATCAACAAGCAGCAGCAGCACCCCCTGTTGTCAGCCATTCATCCATCCATTCAGTCTGCGGCGATTATAAAACTCTCGCATAGTACAATTCATATAATAAAATATTACGAGCTCTCTGCTCTCTCAAAAATGTTTAATTAATTAAATTTTCAATTCCCCTTAGCTGGCAGTAGCAACAACAACCACTACCCTCCCCCTCTGTCCTTCTCTGCTCAACAAAAACAAATTTGAAGTGTGCGCGCATTCAACTTTCTTTCAACTCATTTAATTTAATTTGCGGCGCTTCGCTGCTGACGTCGCTGCCTTGGCTCTGGCTCTGGCTTCCTCCTCCTTCTCCTTCTTCTACATCTCCCCCTCTCCTGGCCCATTCTTCCTCTTCGTCTTCTGCTTCTTGCCAATTACTCATCGTGTGCACGCCCCATTCACATAATAATTTATTTAATTAACTTTTCCGCTGCTACAAATTTCTATAAAAATTTATTGATTTTCGTGTGCTGCTTGCCTCCGCGCGCGCAAAAGAAAATATATTTTTCGTGTAGCCTTCAATACTTTTTTATTTGCACTCCCCCCAGAAGAGATCCGGCTATATATTTATATATATATATATGGAATTTCTATAACTTTGTGTGTGTGTGTCTGTTGGCAATAAAATATAAATTTATAACACGCCCTCCACACACTCGCATTTGCCATCAATCCAAATGCATAGAACCGACCCCCTAACCACTCTCCCTTTGCCTTTCAACAGCCTTCAAGTTTTCACTACATCGCGGGTTAACTTACCANNCCTTGGGCTGGAATACCCCTTGGATTCTAATGCAATTTTAATTTTATTTTTCAAGCGCGCACATAAACTCGGCGGCGGCAGTACAACCCGAAGCCCAACCTCTTCCGCGCGTTAGGAAAAGCACTAAAACTACACCTTCCCCGCCCCGCGCTGGCATATCCTTTATCCTTTAGCCACCACCCCCCTCTCAGTCCAACTTCCAGCTTAAAACCCCCTTCGCCTGCTCCTTGGCACAACTTTTAGCTGTAGTTTTCTTCCTGGCGTTTTTGCTGTGTGTATATTTCTTATATTATATAACACTTTATTTATTATTCATTTTCGATTCGTGTTCCACCGTGGTGGCGTCTCAAGTTTGTTATTTCTCTTGTCTGCAACTTGCTCACCACAAAGCCCCCCCACACTTAACCCACCCCGAACTCGGAAGCCGCCGCCTTAACCCCTGACTGTCCCAATGCCCCATCGAAGCTACTAACCCCCCTTTGTGCGTCACAACTACACGGAGGAACCTTGCCATTTCCTTTTGAGTTGAGTTTTGGTGAAGGGAAGCTCTTACTTTTCCTGGGCGCCTGTTCCCTTTTAGCCTTCACTATTACTACTGCCAACTAGTTTTCTCTCTCTAGCTCTCGGCTGGCCAAGTTTCCGCTTTTCCGCCTTACTTCCACTCTCTCTTTCCATCTCTCTTTGGCTGTTCTCTGCGTCCGGGTTCATTCATTTATTTGTATTACTCAGCCAGTCGCACGCATGCCACCCACTTGGGTGGAAAACCCCACCAGTAAGCGGCAACCTTGGCCACGTTGTCTTCCTCGGAAGTGGCTCCTGTTATTTTTGCAAAGCGAAAAATTAAGACCCTTAACTTAAGACCCCTAGAAATAATTTAAATTAAATTTGGAGTAGTTTTTATAAGGAGTTAATTTAGCATATTCATTATTTTTTAACTAATTTGTATATACTTCTTTGGCATTTCTTTCCGTGTAGCCGCACCTTTTTGTTTCATAGTTGTTGCCATCCATTAATTTTATAAGACGCCAGAAATAATTCATTTAAGAATGTCTGTCTACAATTATCGAGTCCAGAGATACTGACACTCTCCATTGGGGAACCCGCGAATCGATTTGCATTTTTATAAATCCCATTCCCAGGGCCCCCGAATTTCTAATGACACCTTCCAGCTCCATCTCCCCATCCCTCTAAGTATATCTTCTCTCCAAAGGCAGGACACCCAAGTGGCTCCCTTTTATTTTGCCGCAAGACAAAAACGTCGACGTCGGCGGCAACTAAATATTTAATAGTATTTTATTGCACGAATTTCACATAAAATATGCATATTGGCCCAATGCATTATTCATGGGAATAATGTGAAAAACACATTTCGCTGAGGCGCCCAACAGAAGGGAAAGCTACTACTGTATATAAAGATACTTCTTGGTATACTTGCTGTATATATACTTGTATTGAAAATATAATGAAATGCAAGAGAGCTAAGCAACAACAACAGCAACAATGATGGCTATAAACAATTGCACTTGTGGAAATGCTGTCCAAGGAATTGCAGGGGCAACCGGCAGCGGCAACCGGCAGTGGCAACAATAATTGTAGCAATCATAAAGCCAAGTGCGAGTGCATGAAGCGAGCTTCAAACCTCCCTCCTGCTTCTCTTCTTTCTTTTTACCTACACACACTCGCTGAAAGTTTTGTTTGCCACAACAACAACAGCAACAGCAAACTCACCTCCCAACAATGGCAACAATAATTTAAATGTAATAAATAATTATACGCCAAGTGTTGAGTGCAACGTGCATTGAGGTGTGTCAAGTTGCCGACTAACCAGCAACTGCCAACTGGCAACACCAACAACTACAGCAATAACAACAAAACCAACAACAACATTAAGAGGAATAACAAAAACAAGAAGAGAAGCAACAACATCAACCGCAGCCGACAACAGAAATTGCTATAAAACATTCAAATGGGCCGTCGACTTCTTTCAGACCCTCCCGAAAAATACCGCGATCCGAGGCGGCACCCGCTTCTTCACCCTACTGGATTGTGTTTTCCCCTACGCCCCTGGCAAAGTCCTGGCCCCCTTCCAGAAAAAAATAAAGGTTGTCTTGCCGGGGCTGTCCTGCGAACTCAGGACGGCATTTGGACGCAACTCGGACATTGGGAAAGGGCAAATCGGTCAGAGATGACAGCGTGACACGAGTTGGTATAAATTAATTATATATTCTGGTATCTAAAGATAAATAATTCAAGCTATAAATTATAATATTTAATATAGATATGCCTAAAAGGAATATATAAACTTTTATAAATAATTCAAAGACTAAAAACTCTTCTTTAATTTTTGTTTATTTCAGACTTTCACTGCGAGGTTGATCCTTATTTTTCCCTGAAAGTATTTCACATCTCTTTTCCTATTTGAATAAGTAATGCCATATATTATTTTTCTATATTGCCACTCCTGAATTTCCTATAGATATTGTCTCCTTAACGTATTCGAATCACGTGGCCATCCCCAAGGACCAAGCCTTGTATTACACACGTATTTGTGGCATTTCAACTGTGCTCGACCCTGGACTTTTATAGAATTTACTTCTCCGTTCGACTATTGTTATTTTTGTAGTTGCAGTTGTTGGGGGCCAATTGTAACTTCTGCAGTCGTTGCTCATGTACATTTCTGGTGGCTTATACTTGGACAAAGTAAAAATTAACCTCTTGCAAATAGTAATTTATTGTTTTTAGCATTGGGGATAATGAGGATATACGACTGGCTATTCAGCAAACGAAAACCCCCCGAAGCCTGCGCATTGTTGGTTATTGTAATGACTTGGGACTGGAATGGACTGGACTGGAGAGAGAGAGAGCCTTGCGTGTCCTTTGGAGCTGATTGAAAGCGCGCTTTCACTGCGAGAAAATGGCGGTAGTTGAGGGGGAGAAAGTCTACAAAGTGTTAAAACGGCTGCACACAGTCATTAAATATTAAACTTGTATAAGCTGCCCAGACTAGAGCGGAAAAAACACGCCTCCATCATCAGCCTAGGACCGGGCCGAGGAGAAGAAAGAGCGCCAGCTCGCTAATTATTCATGTGCGCGCAAATCTCGCAAGTTTAAATAAAAGAAAGGATAGCCAGGAAGCGAAAATCCGACTCCGGTCAAGCGCTCGAATGTATGCTATGCTTTCCTTTCAGTTCCGTTCCTCCGCCAATCGAATCGCTCAAAAGACAGGCCCAACTGCAACTGCAACTGCCAGTGCCAGTGCCAGTGCATGCGGGGTTAACGGGGTGCTGCTGATGCCGTCAACTGCAACGCACTGCAAAGCCTTGAAATAATATTTAATATTTAGAGAGACATAAATATTAAATGAGCCCAAAGCTATGCAAAAAGGTAGCACAACTTTTGCCTCCACCAGCCCGCTGTCGCTGTCCATTCGGCCATATAAAGCTAGAATTACAGCTAACATTCCGCCATTATTTCTGCGATATATTCAGGGGTATAATGGGCTAGTGATGGGGGTAGATATAGGTAGTAATAATACTCTAAAGAGTAAATAAATTACAAGAACTTGTAAAGCATTAAAGTAGAAACAGCTAATTAATTATTTAACCTTTCATTATGTCCAAAGGTTACCTAAACTATTAAATGAAAATATTCAAACATTCCTCATATATCTTAAAAATACTCGAAACATATGTGACAAGTTCCATATCAATCTAAAATATTTTTAAAATATTTTAATGGGTAATTCTAAGGTCCATCACCTGCCAGTTTGCATTTCGCTTTGAGGCGAAAAACTGCAACTATTTTGCAGCCGTGGCACGCTTTTCTTTGCTTTTGGGCCACAGTTTTTCCATTTGATACTTTGGGGAGTCGAGCAGGGAGTCTCTCGCTCTCGCTACACCCCTTTCTCCGCTTTCCCTGGCTTCTCCATTTCTCTGTTTCTCTGTGTTTCCCCTCTCGCCCTCACTCTTGGCCGAGAGCGCTTCTCAGTCGAACTCTGAGCCGCGTCGAACATCGCCGGCGCCATACGAAGTCTTATGAAATATGCACGGCCTGTGTAATTTCTTATTTAAAATGCCATTAAATTTTTTGAATAGCATAGAGAGGAGCAGCGGCCTGCCGCCCACTGTCTAAAACAGAGCGCAGCATGCACTCGGCTCCAGGGTGGGGTCCTGGGTAAATAGAGGCCCGTTGGCCACCCAAAAAACCCCCCACTGACACATGTGTGTGTGCCAGTGTGTGTGTGTGTGTGGGCCCAGGTTAGACAAATATGGTTTGGTCTGGGCTTTGGCTGCTGTTTGAGTTGCAGGCCATGGGGGAGTCGGATCGGTCCAAACACGAAACTGAACTCGCCAGGAACTCAACTGAAACTGAACTGAAAAACGAGGCAAGGCGCGTGGAGAGAGCGTCCAAAGTCGGGCAACTTTTAAAATGCATATTTGATTGTTTTCTTCTTTTTTTTTCCTGCAGGCCACTAAAAGGGGCAGAGCCCAGCCTACACACAGCCTCGATTCCTCAGGTTCGGAGGTACATACGTGTAATTAATACAAATCAGGGATAAAGCCTGGGATCAGATGGGGTCCTCATTAAAGGACAGTGGCAGCTTGAATCTTGAATTAGTTTGGCACTGAAAGAATATTGGTTTAGAATTTAAACTCAGACTGGAAACTCTCAATTTATTTATTATCTATAATAGGTTTATTTTTAATATCTGCAAGCTGATTTATAGAATTTATTTAACATTACAAATTAGGCGAGCAAAGTTCTTTACTATTTTTATTAGGTAAAGAAGTAGGTTTTTAATTTCTGGACATACTCATACTCTCAAATTTTACTTCAAAGAAATACCATTCAATTAAGTTGCCATTTATATACTCATTATATTATTTACTATTTTTTCAGATTTTTAAAAGTAGTCATTAAGTTGTGTAAAATTGTAGATATTGTTGTGACGTAAATACGTTAATAAAACTACAATAAGCCTTGTAATTATCTATAATATGTATTAACTTAGTAATGGGTTTAACCTAAAAAATTATAGATAACAATTACTAGTATAATAAATTACTGAATAAGCTATTTTTTAGAGTGTCTCTAGACATGCATTTATATTATTCCAACTTATTTCTAATGCCCTTTCCCGGCAACCTGTCAAGCGTCCGTCCGTCTGTCTGTCCACTGAAAATGCTTTTGTATCCGTATCTGTGCCTGAAAATGTATCTGCAACTGCCACTGCGGCGGCAGCGGCGATTGTTGCCATATTCAATTCCGTATCTGCAGCGGCGAGTATGTGTGTAACACCTTTATTAGTCGGCCATAATATTGATTTAGTCGAGCGCTGTCTGCTCAAGATAATTATTATAGGCCAACGAGTGTGTGTGTGTAAAGGGAGCTATGTGGGTGTGTGGACACACACAAAACCATTACATATGTAAATACACAACCACCCACGGATACAGATACAGATACAGATACAAACAAGGCCCAGCTGAGATTGCAGTTGCAATTGATTTGCAGTCTGCGGACGGCGAAAATAATTCGCAACACACACGGATTAAATTTGCATTAGGACCTCTGGCAATTAGCGGATCTGGGCGAATGGTGGCCAGGATTCTGTGACAGCAGCGCGTAGGCTTTGACTTTGGCTTAGCACACAGAGGGTCCTGGCAGCAGGATGTCCTGCTTAAGTCGAGCAGAGCAGATATCCTTTGTGTGGATTCATTCTTTGCCTTCAACCGTAATATTCAGCCATAATCTGCTGTAAAGGAAATATATAACTCATTTAATTGGCTTTAATAATGCTCTCGCATTTCTCATACTCGGATTTGTTTTTCAATTGCTTTTCAGAGAGAAGCGGCAACAATCCAATGTAGTGGAGATCGCAAAAAGCTGCGTCACTTTTATTTGTTTCGCTTGAAGTGCAGGAAATTGTCTGTAGCCCATTTAAAAATAAACAACAATAAAATAAATAATTAAGAAATACGCTTTCTGCGTTTAATTATAAACAAAAAGGCAGCCACACATTGTTGTGAAATGAATTTGCTCGCCAAGTCAGAGGCAGCAGCGTCAGTGGCAACTGAAAAATGGAATAATAAAACGCGCGTTACATAAACGCTCGAAATAAATATTAAACGCCCCAGTATTTTAATAAGTGAATCATTTCCAATGGCAGCAACACGCGCAGCACAAATTAATAAAATAAATAAATGCCAAACTAGATTTTTATTTATTTGCGGTATTTATTTTTGGCCTCGCTCACAGAAATAAATCAAACTGGACGCGAACCCGAACGCGAAGACTTTCGACTCGATTTTGCTGCTACTACTAAATAAATCGAGGGGTGTCCATTAGTTCCAGGGGCGCATTTCACAGGGGCGTGGCATGTGTGTGGCCATATAGTTGGCTTTAGAAATTTACACGACCCCCATTGTCCGAATGCGTGGTCGGGCATTTTAGCAGTCGCGCCTTCACTGTTTGCTCTTCGAATAACCATTTTATTTGTGTTTTGATCTGTGTATTTATATATTTTTATTTATTTAACATCGTTTTTTCAACAAGCGTCCGTCCGACAAAAAAAAAAACAAAACGCTTCTCGATTGTTTTTAGTATCTGATTCTTTTTTTATTTACTTTTAATGAGTCGCCACCCGCCGAGCGGAAATTTCGGATGCTGCCGCAAGTCCACTAAAAGATTTCCTTATTTTCGTGGTTTTCTCATCGAAAATGTAGATTGATCTCAAAAGCGTTTCTAAACAACAACATAGAGTGGCAGGAAAACTCAATATTATGCTGAGATATATAGAAATATATATAGAAATATGTCAAATAAATATTTTGTTAATATCAAATGGATATTTTTGGCCTTCCATTTGATGATTGAAAATTAATTCAAATTAATTTCAAGAGCCGCTGCCAAGATCTTGATATTTCTTTCTTTCGGTGCAGACTTTTTCAATAGAATTCGTCGCAGCCTGGTTCTCTTCTTATTCTCACTTGCTAAGATGTTTTACGTTTATTTTCCTTATAAAGTTGTATTTTTTTATGGCACGCAAATGACAGCGAACAATGAACGCGTCAAAGGCGGCCGGCAGTTAAGTAAAAGCTGTAAAAGCGATAAAAAGAATAATGCATAAAAAGTTGCTTATAAACTTCAGAGCTCCGGCTTAACCCCTAGTCGGTGGCCGGGGGCGGAGGCAATTACACTTCCTAGAGGGAGCTACAGGGACCAGGGACCCCCCGAAACACGCTCGAATAAAATATAAACGAATGGGAACTCTCGACTTATCTGCAGTTCGCAGCTTCCAGTAATATATTTAAATTTATCGCCGTGTCTTTGTCTTTGCCTTTGCCTTCGCCTTCGTCTGGCTCTTCATCTTCGTCTGTCTTCCACATTCACATTCGAAATTGACTTATTAATTAATTTATGCAGACACGTTTTAGTTTTATTATTTTTAAATTTGTGTAATTTGCCATTCGTACAAAGTCTTGGAAATTCGGGCATATTAGACTGGCTGAAAATATCTCCAGAGTCAGGTGGATTTAGCTACGATTCTAATGGATTACTGGGTAAATCGTAGTCGAAGTTGGCCATTTGTTTTGTTTCACAAGACACTTTTGTTGCTGCTGCTGCTGCTGCCATTTTATTATGTCTTCGTCGGCCATTGAGCATAAATTATTTAGCATTTGTGTTTTTCTTTTCATTTATATTGAGAGATATTTGAATGTTTTCTTATTTATATTTGCTGGCTAAATTTAACAATGTTTGTGATTTGATTTTTATGTCCCCGCTTGGAATTTAAATAAATTAAATTTTATTAGTAAAAATTGACGAGAAATATGCCGCGCTCAATGGCAATAACAAACAAGATAGTTTTGATTAATAAATGCGCCATCCATCCATGGGGCTGGCTGGTGTGTATACACAAAGTTTATGATGTAGCCAGCTGGCCAAGATGGATTTTATTATGATGGTTTCGGGGATGTTCTTTGATATCTCTGTATCTCTCTGTCTCTCGTACAAAACACTTTTTGTATACACTTTTATTATTTTATTACGACGAGCATATTATGATGAATACGGCACACATCGGCTGTGTCTGCATTCGCTGCGTTTATTGTCGCGTCATGCGTCCCCCAAAAAATGAGTGGGGCACGAAGGGGTTAAGCCGGTTCATGGCCCAAACAATAGTTTATATATTTTCCCTCCTCTTAGGGTTCGAGGGGGGGGAGACTGTGTTTTTTCATTCATTCAGACAATTGAAATGCTTTCATTTGGCTTTTTAAATGACCGCCTTGGGATGCTGTCTTGGCTGTGGTGGTGGTGGTGGAGCTTGTTGTTGGGCTCATTAGGTCGAGAGAGCCCCCCAAAGAGTTGTATAATTAGCTCCGAAAAAACAACCATATTTCAGGCTTTAAGCATTAGATACGTCCCAGAGCGAATCTGACAGATAAACGCTATTTTTAAGCTCTATATTTGATTTTTGACTCGACAGCCGCCACACGCCGAAATAACTCAAAAAACAACTCCAACAGCTGATAGCTGACTCTTGAAAAAAAGGCTAATAGCAACAGAGAATGGAGAAATAAATGTAAGAATCTGTTAGGAGATCGCTGGCCAGGGGCGAAATGTATTAAAATTAAATTCAAACATTTCGTCGCCGATTGTCGATTCTTTTTATTTCGTTTGCGTTTCTTTCTCGTCGCCCCGCGTGTGTATTTGTATTTTTGGTGTTTTTGTTTTTTATAACATTTGCGCATGCGCAAACTGCCAAACGAGCAAATTAATAATTAATGCAAATAAACACACAAAGCGACACGACCAAAAAAACGAGCTGCTAAAAAAGATACGAGAAAACAACAGCAACAACACGCGGATTCGCACAAAAGAAGATACAAAATCAGAACGCACGTGTAACAGAGCTTTGATTAATAAAGTAACCATTTAAATAAATATTATTAATAACGCCACTTTCGGTGGCTATAAATAAGCTCAGAGGCAACGTTCGAATCTGAATGGCGATTTGGAATTTGTGATCGTCTGAACGGGATATATAATAAGTATTATACTGGCGAATCGCTTAGGAAAGTAATATACGTATATAGAAATATGGCTTTTCATTCATTTCCGTTGCAGCCAGAAAAAGTGGACCGAGTAATGCCGGGAAATGGGTGAAGGAAAAAGCACTTCGTCACCGTGACAAAGGTGAAAAATGCCTCCACATATAGTGGCTTACAATAAAACTATATAATTACGAATGTGGCTCAGCTGACCGACGAAAATACTTTCGGGGGGGGAAATGGAAAATACATGCAATGCGAGGAGGAGGAAGGCGGCTCTCTAAGAAAAGCCATTAATTAAAAACTATAAAAAATTACACGATCATATTTTATTGTATCCAACACTACAGGCACTCGCTTCGCTTCTGCTGCCTTTATACATTTTATATTTTAATTGCCGGGCTGGCAGCGCGGGAGTCATCAACGTAAAAGTTTTCCCACTTTTTATTATTATTTAAATTTCTGTGTAATTACAGCGAGGACTGTGTCGTTCCTTTGTCTTCGCTTTATGCATATGCGATTAAGTATATTGTATTCTTTTTTTTTTTTTATTATTATATTTTTAAGAGGGCGGCCCGCGTTGCGAGGGGGAGTGGCAGCTGCCTTTAATGACCATGGCAGGCGTTGGCTTTCGATTGACATGAGCGCCTGCCGAGTGCCGACTGTATGATGTATGTATTTATTAGTTTGCTACAGCCAAAGCTGGGGCTGCCACACTTAATTGTTGGATTCAATTGAACTTTTTTATAATTCAGCAGCGTATCAATTACAATTTACGTCTAATTACATGCAAGACGGTAGCCAGGTGCCTAATTAAAAGCCATTCGAGGAACAATAATCACAAGCTAGCCAAGGAATGCGTATTGGAAATAAAAGTATTTAAAATGATGATAAGGAATATAGAAATGAAGCTAAATGTCATATCATTGAATTCCTACAATTTCACGTCTTCCCATGGCTATTAACTGTAATATAAATATCTAAAATTAATCCATCAAGCTCTAAAATATCCCAAAAAATATAAAAACTAATCCAGATACATCACAAAATTGTCACATTGTTAAATTCCAACAATTTCACGATTTGCATTCGCTGTAACCCCAATTGCAATGCAAACTCATTTCCATTTGCACTTTATCTGACAGATTTATTATAACATATTTCAGGGCTTTGAGTCAGCTGGATACCACTCCCTGGTAAATGGCCAGAATTATCGCTAATAAACCAATTTCATTATAAGCCGATGACATGAATCAGCCGTCACAGCATCTGGCCAGACATTTACAGAAATGAAAAAATACAAAAATACAAAAAAAATAAAGAAAAGTCACACCCACCAACGGCTCCGCCATGTCTCTCTGTTAGTCATTCTTAATGCAAACTATAAATTTAGATTTTAATTTCGAATAATTATGCTCGTTTGCATAAGGTGGTCCCTCCGAGCAAACAAAGCCAAACAAAACAAAAGGCGGGTGTAGTGTCTTGTATCTGGCGCACATGCGAAAACAGTTCAAAGACCTGTTCGGCAGCCAGAAAATGTATAAAATAAAATTAAATTAAATTAAACGATACGAGACGGGACGAAACGAGGGGAGAGAGCAGGCTGAGGAAAATAATTACTCAAATGCTCGGCGTTCCCCAAGTAAATGTCAGAAAATAGTCGAGATTTTAGAGCACTGAAAATGAATAATAATAATAATAATGGGCAACGGCAATTAATCACTCACAGAAAATGCATCGAGAGGGAAAGATACTCGGATATTCTGTGGGAACGTCTAAATTACAGGCCGCTGACGCAGCGTTTTGTGGCCGCCGCCGCAGCATTGGCATTGTGCAACATTTTCAATAATAAATTAATATACATACAACTAAATAGCAGCAGATGACACAAAGACCCCAGCTCCGACTTTGGACATGGCCCACAGACCAGACCATTGACCAAGTTGTGGCGTCGTCGTCGTCCATTCATCGCACACGAAGGTGACTCAGCTCACATAAATTTAATTATAGCGCGGCGCGAAATTTATTTAGTTTTGCTCAGCCCATTATAAAGTAGGCAAACACACTCGCACACACAAACGCACATTAATGGGTATAAAAATATTTAATTAATTATGGCAAGCGGGAAAGCTAAACATACGCATATTCCTGGAAATGCGCTCACAAGACAAACTGTTGTTTTGGCCAAAATAAATAAATAAATAAATACGAATTAATGTCAACTCTAGGGCTGGGCTCGAAATCGAGTTCCCAATATTTGGCTCCCCAAGCGCGGCAATTTAAAAAATTAGCCAGCATTTAGTTTCCAATTTTTGTCGTGTGTTCCGAAATGAGCGGCACACATTTGCGACTCATTTGAATTTATTGCTGCCGGTTGCTGCCGCTTGCCGTTGCCGTTGCTGCGGTTGTAATTAATAAAGTAAATTTGACCTCACACAGATGCAGAGACAACTCGAGGCGACAATATAATGAATGAACGCCAGCGATGAGAACAGCGAAATAGAGGCATGACAAATGTTTCAGCCGGCAATTAGCAGCAACTTGCAGATACAGATACGGATGCCAAAGCGAGTGCGAGTGCCACTGTGGATGCAAATGCAAATGCAAATGCAGCAGAGTTGCAGAGGCAGTTGCAGTTGCAGTGGCAGTAGTAGCTGCAGTCTGAGGCCTGAGTGTCTTGATAAATGTCTTTGACAGCGCAGAAAACAAACTGTGCAAATATTTGACAAAATACAACTATAAATATTGCTTAAGAATTAATGCGGCGGCCCCTGTTGCTGCTGCTACTGCAAATGTATCTGAAGCTGTTGCTGTTTGACAATTGAGGTCAACAAAATAGGCATTTCTTAGGTGAGGGATTTTTGCTAAGAAGCAAGTCTTGTAACTTCAAGAAAGGGACACCTTTTGGTTAAATTAAAAATTCAGCTATGGCTTGTTAGAGGTGCTATCAACTCCACCGCAACTGTGCGGCCTGCTGCTGTTTCTGGCAGACAAATAGACTCGTACAGTGACACCAAAAAGTGCGTGGCCCCGCTGACAACTGGCTGAGACGCTGGGCACAACTGTGGCTTGCGGCCTGTCAATGGCACGACGGCAACATCTCAGCGGCAGCAGCAGCAGCAGCGGCAACAGAACCGAATGCACCGCAGATTCTGGCATCGTCGAGGAGTAACGGTGTCAATTGGACGACCGCAGATACTCGCATCCATCAGATACAGGGCGTGGTCCCACTGCAGGCCGACCACGAACTTAGCGTCTATCTTTTGTTTAAGCACATCTTCTGTTGACATTTCTGTTCGCCGTTAACTAAATATTGAATAGAAAATGTATTCGTTGGGCAAATATTGTAAATACGATAGTTTCTGAGTTGATGTTTACCTGGAAAGACGGCGGCGAGCATACTTGCACATGCATTTGCATTTTTTTTTTTGTGCACAGGTGAGCCGGCGGCGGCGACTGTGTGTGTGTATCTCACGGATACGCTGCCTTTGCTATCTGCGAGACCTACTTGGCCATTTCCAGATGCCAAAAGGGCCCGAGAGAGTGCAGAGGGAGAAGATAAAATGGAAAACATCTGCCCAACGCAGCTCAGCTATTAAAAATCAACTTTCAATGACTTTCCAAACAATTTCCACTGACTCTGAGCTAAGCGGGGAGCATTAAAAACATAACAAAAACCAAGAAAAAAACATAACGCCCCACTCCACGACCCAAAAAATACACACAGACACAACTAATAAAATGCATAAATAACAGCAGCAGCAGAAGCAACTCAAAAGTAACATTAAAAACTAAAATGGAAACATATGTTTCGCCTTACAAATTATATATCCAATCGTAATAATTACACGCCGCAGCAGAGAGGAAAAGAGAGGAGAGAGTACACTGGGAAAATAGGGATTTTAATTTATATTTAAAATCAGGAATAATACCAAGAAAGTCAAGATAAATACCTGAACTAAACATTTTACTTGCTGAAAATACTGTATAATAATTGGTAAATATTTAAATAGCCTTCAAGTGTTGGGATTTATATTTAATACGATTTTTATTAAGCCTTATAGAGGCTATAATATAAAATAATATTTAAAATAAATATCTCTAGTATAACCAATTTCTAAAATAAAATTTCTAGCACCCAAATGAAATCCCCGTGTATTCCATATTATTCGATTTGGGAAGATACTCACACCCGAATCTCCTTTGTTCACTTCTTTGCCGGCCAAGCGGGGGTGCAACGAAAAGAACAATTGCAGTTGGGAAAAGGAAAGGAAAACAAGGGGCAGGGAATAAAACACAAACGAAGCAGATGAAGAGGAATGGCTAAATTAAGAAATGCAGTGCAGAGGGAGAATAAATAAATGAAAAAAAAAGAAGGAATTTGTTCTACGGCAAATGTACACAAAGTAATAAATATTGATGTGCGCGCGAGCAGAGGCAGGAGATGAACAGAGAAGTAAAAAATAAGAAAAATAAAGAGAGAGGAACGAACATTCCGTTTACATGTGTTCGTCGCTGGCAGCAGCAGCAGCACACAAGATACAAGATACATTTAATAATTCACAGATGCATTTCCAGCAGATGTGTTAAAATTCGTAGAGTAATAAAATAACAAATCAAATGCAGGAAAAGGCAACTTCAAAGGCCCATTCCCAATACCATACCATACATTCCCCTTCCCAATACTCTGTTTACAGACGCGACTCAGACCGTCGAGATAAACAAACAGGCAGAGCCATTAGATGATCCGGAGATGGACTTGGCAGGGAATGCAGTTGGAGTTGTATCTCTACTCGATTTCGCTCGCTTTCCTGGCTAATTTCACGCCGAATTATCCGCATGCCAAAGGATGCACAAAAGGACTCAAGCGGCTGGCAGGAAAACCGCATGGAGTGCGGTGCCTCCGTGCAATCGAACCTTTCCAGCAAATTGCATTCGCATAAAGAAGAAACTGCAGTTGCACTCAGGCCTCAAGTGGGCGGATAAATGGGTGGCAAATGGGCGGAAATGCGGCTAGTGGTGGGTGGTGCTGGTGGAAAAGCGGCACAATTAAGTGGCAAGTGGAACCAAAAGAGGAAAGAGTTTTTTTTAGTTGATTGCCAAATTAGAGGCGTTTTACGTTGGCTTTCCTTTTTTACGCATTCCCTGCCGCAGTACATGCCTGTCATTATCCTGGCCACAAAAAAAGTGATGAGTGCTTGATGATCCACTAGCATTTTTTATGGAAAGTAGGTGAAAATTGGACTGATTATACACAAAGATAAAATTATTCTACCAAGGGATAGTAGCTCTTGACATTTTAGTAAACATTTAAGCTTATTTTTAACTCTTTTTAAATATATTTTGACTTTTAAATATGGATTTCGTTTAACAAATACCTATTTTGTATTTTATTTTGCAATATATGTCCAAAAAGTACTTAACTTAATTGTCGCACAAAAATTACAATATTTATCGCTGCTCTAAGCACTTATTTATTGAAGTACAATTTCCCAAGATTGCAATTACTTTTGGCTTACTTATTGATGGTTATTATGGCCAGGCGACATTTTTGCTTTCTGTGTAAGTACTGTCAAATTATAACACATTATAATGCCATTTGCGGTGGTGGTGAAACTACCAGATGTACAAGATAATTTTCTTTAATTTCGGTTTTCGTTTAAGCCGCCGCTATCTGTGTGCTCCCTTTTCTGTGAGTGAGTGCCCCTAATTGTTACACAGTATCTGCAAGATGCACGTATCTGTAGCTGTAGCTGTATCTGTATCTGCTGCTCTCGTATCTGTCGTATCTCCTGGTTATAAATATTGTATCTCTGGCCCAAGACGACTCTCGGAGATACACGTTGTAGCCGTAGCCGTGTTTGTCCGCTTGTAATTGCGTAAACAGACTCGTACATATTTTATTTTATATTTTATTGTTTCGCTCCGCTGCGCTGCGCCATAAGGGCAGATACCTATAATTTTCTTGTGTCTTTCCTACAATGAAAACACACCGAGGCAGTAACAGCAGCAGCAACTCAAACTCAAGCTGAAACTGAAACTGAGGCAGAAACAGGCTATGGCAATAATAATCATCATCATCATCACGGTCGCCATCATTATTATCGTCGTCATCGTCGTAGTCGTCATAAAGACAACAGTCGCGACTGCACTAACGACGGCAAAGAGTGTATGTGTGTGTAGCCCACAATAAATGCGGAATAAATAAATAAAGTGTAACAAAAGGCAGCCAAATAAATGGAAATATAACAAAACTTAACGCAAGGAAAACAAACGAAGGAACGCAGCTGGAACATTAAGTGAAAGCGGATGGAATGGGCAGGAGAATGAACCCAGTGCATAGGAAAGTTTCCAAGTTGCCAAGGGCCATAAAATACAAACATCTATTTGAAACAGGAAATAAAAATATATTTCAAGAAACTATCTACAAGAACATATAGTCAAGAGTAAAGTAATTATTGTAAGGGAAGATTTTATAGAGTTTCTAAAGTAGCTTTGATAAATTGTAGTGAGTACAAGGTCCCAACTTTAAAGTTCTTAAATATAAACACTATCCAATAAACAATTACGATAACAAATCACATGGCCAATGTTTCCCCCGCCAATAAACTAACGAATCTGATACTAAACCTATACTATATATGCACCAATTAGCCAAATATTTTTCTATAATTACCCCTGAGGCAAGTGCACGGACTTGGGCCATGATTCGATGGCCATTGAAAAACCCAGATATACACAGGGCCATAAAAATTCTATTGTCCCCTTGTATACGTTAATCGTTTTCATTTCTTTATTTAAACAATCACCGTCGTCGGCCTGTAAATTCAAAGATGATTTGGCCAAAATCGGCCGAGTCACTGCGTCACAGTTCACCGAGTCATCCGGCTAACTTTATCAGTCTTTAATATAAGAACTACAAGAGCACTGATCACGTAGCGCCAATAGCGAGAGAATTAAAAATAAAATAAGGAACAAAAAATGGGAAAACAAAAAAATGAGCGGCGTTGGGGAAATCTTATCAGGGAAATTACCAAAGCCAAGAGCTGGCATCGACGCGACTTAAGATTACAAATTGTTATTATGATTATATTGTTGTATTATTTGCGCGGCGATAAGATCTATGTGGGTTTATGGCCCGCTCGGGTCTGCCATAAAATAAATTAATTATTTATTTCGAGTGTGGCCCGGCCGACCGGCTGGGCATCGAAAATACGGTCTTTATATAACCTGGACAAGAACAATTGCTGCAACGTTTATGGCCAAAGCTACAAACTAAAGAAATTATCGAAATTGCCTCGTAAATTATAGAATTCACATATAATTCAGGCGACTGACTGACTGAATTCCAAAGTGCCGCCTGCCCGGCCTTACGAAATCCTTTAATCTTCGAAATGGAAAATGCCTGTGGCCTCTACATAGGTTCTTTTATATACAATGTATAAACCCGATGATAAGGGGCCCCTTAAGAGTTTCCCATTGGCTACCGACTTCGGACTCCCTACTCTCCCGGGGTGGCCGAATGATCGGCGGGTTTATGTAAAACCAGCGGACATAAATTTGATTTATTTCCCGGCCCCGGTTCGAATCAATCAAAGACCTCTAATGAGCTGCGGACCGCACAGGAAACAGCCGGTGACATTTGGCTTAAGTTGGGATCCAACAAAAACCAAAAAAAAAAGAAAACTACATAAATAAGGAAAGATTCACACGCTCGAAAGAGCGGAGAAGTAAAAAAGAAAACCTCCTAACCCAACCATTTCCTCTGGATCGCCAGAGTTCAAGCAACCTGCTTTGCATAAAACCAACCAGAAGAACCCATCGAGATGGAGATACCCATGGAGCAATTATGACTAACGCCCGAGACAAAGAGATGCGAGATACTCGGGAAAATGAGGGGGGGGGGGACATTTTTGGGGAAAATCGGGGAAAGAGGGCCCGCCCTTGGCTGTCAAAGAACTTTCAGCACTCGGCAATTTTCAGTAATATTCTGCTTGCAAAAACAGTTTGCAAACGCACAAAAGAAAAGGCACGGCAAATACAAGGAAAAGTCAAGGAACTCGCACAAAAATTTGCGGAGAAAATGAGGCGGGGCAGATGGTGGGTGGTGGGAGGTGGGAGGTAGGAAAACCCTCTTGAATTTGAGTTTCTTGTGACTTTTCCTGACTGCTGGGTTCCCCCAGCGCTGCGTGTGTGTCTCCGCATCTCTCTTTCTCTCGCAGCAGGCCCTGTGTGTGAGCAAGTCTCACTCTCGTGGCTTCTATGAATGAAAATGCGATGAAAATGCCAGGAAGTGGGGCGGGGGAGGGGCGGAAAACTCGAAGAGAGAACACTCAGTCGGAATTGACTGAGGAAAAGTTGGACTCTATTAAGTAACAGGCTCCCAGCTTCATCGTCCTTCTGCCGTCTTCCTTGCGGCCAGGAGGGACTTCCCCCAGTGATGTCGTCAAATTTTGGTGGTTTTACGGAATGGGGAAAAGTCAAAGAAAATGGAGGGAGGGGACCTCTAACTCTACGCTTTTACTGCCGTCTATTTCTTCTTGATTTTATTTCTCATTTCATTTCAATAAATTAACAAAGGAACAGTAAATTGTGCGAGCAAGAAGCTGCGAATAATATGAGAAAATCAAGGGCCAGCAGCCATCCAAGGGTTTTTCCTCTCTATATCTAATTCATTTTGCACGCATAAATATGCAGGCAAACTTGCCTTTATATATATTTACAACTTACAGTGCGAGAAATGGTTAAATAAATAAATATAACTAACCCAGAAAATATTACATTTAATATCAAAAGATACTGAAAACGTTCTCCTTTAATAGAAATGACTTGGCAACATTTATTTTGCGCTTTGAATATGAATAATTTCTTAGAAAATTATATGATTTAGATTGTATATTGTATATTTCCTCGACTGAATATTTGCTGAGTGTACAAACGAAGTTTCATATTCATGAGCAGCAACCCATTGATTATATGGATTTATTTACATAAGTTGCGAGATGTATATAAACAATTCGAGTGCAAAAGTAACTTGGAAAAATATGCCGGCTCAAGAATAATGCTCAATGTCACACATTAAGTGTTTATAAACAGAAAAAAACGGAGAAAAACAGAGACAAGAATGCAGCCAAAGTGCAAAAGTGAGGGAAAATCGGAGGCGCATTAGTTGCAATTATGGAGAATCAGATGCACGAGACGAACAAATCAAATATTTGTGCGACTTTTGTTTGCCTTGCCATCAATTTTTGCCAATTGTTTATAATTTTGTTGATTTTCTCTCTCCCTCTCTCTCTCTATTTGTTGCTCTTTGTCTCTTATGCCAGTTTTGTGTGAGTGTGTGCGTGCATTGTGCAATTTTCGTCATTAGCATTAAATGTTGTTGAATTATTTTTCAAGTCGCTGACGCACTTAATGTCGCGACCTCGCCTGTGCCCCCCTGTGCCCCCGAGTCGGTTTTCTTATACAAATAGTAAATCAGCTTTAATTTGCAATCTAATAGAAATAACAACGAATAAGGTAAATGCGGCCTGCGGTAAATGCAAAAGATTTCGTTAATATGCATGCACCCTGCACCCAGCGCCCGCTTTCCCAGCGACGACGAACGATAAATAAATAAGTGAGCGGCGTACGCGGCGTATGCGCATTATGCAAAGGGAAAAAATAGGGTCTCTGGGGTCAAGACGAACGGGGAAATGGAACCCGAGCTGAAAACTCTATGCTTGGATGGGTTTTTCTTTCAAACATAGTAGCAAGTATCTACGTATCAGTTCTACTATATAATACCTCTCTCTATATATATATATTAATTGCTCTGACGGCGCAATTATTTATCAATATTTATGATCGTGCTTCTGTTACTTTGTATCAGATTTGAATTTAATGATCTAATTTATTCCCTGAGATCTGTGTCATGTATTTGCATGTAAGTGGTTTCAGAGCAGTAAATATTAGTCACAATGATCACATGGCTAGCTTGATGATTTCATGATTTAAGCAGATAACCTCTGCAATTATTATTCATTATTTATCCTAAATCTAGCCACTTATTCATTGTTATTCCGAAACAACAATTCTTCAGCTATTTAAATTGTATATTTATATTGGTAAAGTGGATCATACAAATATTTAAATTTAAAACATGGCATCAGTACTACTCATTGGCTCAATTTCAAGAAATATTTTGTTGATTTTATTTGCCGCTTCTGGGAAATATCAATTTGTCTTAATGACAGTTTCAAGCAAGAATATGCTAAATGTTTAATTTATTAATTAATCCTAGTCTATTTTGTGAATAAAATTTTATTCAAAGGTTGTCTCTGTGTTTGTAAAGATTTGCGGAATAAATTTGAATTAATAAGAACACAAAAAGGCTCTCGAAAGATGAAGGAGAATAAGTATTCTGTTTAAAGAGATTGTTTAATTTTACACTCAAGAGAGCTCATGTTTCTAGGAAGAGTCTTAAATGTTTAACAAACTTATTTATATATGAAAAACTAATAGCAAAATGATCTAATTTCTTATCTAGATATTTTTAAATAAATTTAGAAAATGATCTTTCACTCACCCTCTCTTCCTCGCGAATCATCTCGGCAATTTCGGGCTTGATTTCCATGTCATCGTGATGGGATCCCACCGACGAGGCAGAGGCACTGCCTCCTGCCCCAGCACCGCCAGTTGGGGCACTGGCACCCGATCCTGATCCCGAACCAGCTCCTGATCCTGAGCCTGCTCCTGCAGCGGCAGCGGCCAGAGCACTGGCCATGGCATGGGAGTGAGCCAACTGATGTTGGGCGGCCAACTGCTGGGCGGCAGCAGCGGCGGCATGGTGATGCATGGCAGGTGGAGGGGGTGGCACAACGGCGGCATGGTGAGCGGCGGCGGCCACGGCGGCAACCATGTGCGGCGGCAGGGCAGACTGGGCGGCCACGCCTCCGGGCGGGGAGTGCATGGCGGCCGAGCTGCTGCCATTGCTGTGTCCCGATGCCGGGGGCGGTGAGGAGCAGTTCCGCTGGGATCCTCCCACGGAGGATCCATTGCCGCCATTGCCGCCCGACAGCGACTGGGGATTGGGCGAGGCGAAGGGATTGCGCACGATCGTCGATGTGGTCATGGCCAGCGGTTGGTTGCTCTGATTTTGGCCAGGAGTTGAGGTGGAGCCACGCTCCGAGACCTCCGACTCGCCGCCTTGCAGCGAGGGACTGGGCGTGGCATAGCTGCCATCATGGGAACGCTTTCGCTGCCGCTTGTTATTCAGATCCAGGGCGCCGTCGGGCAGTAGGCGTGGCCTCTTGGCCTTGAGCTCATCGTCCGGATCGGTATCATCGTGCTGCCGCAATATGGCCGTGGCTGCTGCCGCCAGCTCCTCGTCATCATCGTCATCATAGACGGACATGGGATGAGCAGAGGCTCCGCCATCTCCGCGACCCGCACTCACCTCCGCCAGGCCCCGGATCTTCAGGGTTTCGGCCACCTTAAGCAGCGGATTTATTTGATCCTGGCAAACGTTGATCTCTCCCTTGTACATGAACTCCACCAGAGCCTTCAGATCCGACCAGCTGACGTCCCTCATGATGATAATGGGATGCTGGCAGGGATTGTCGTAGAACAGGGCCTGGAAGTAGGGCGAGCAGGCGGAGAGGACCATCTTGTGGGCCTTGATCGACTGACCCTCGCAGGACAGGGTGACGTCTACGAAGGACTCGCTCTGCAGCAGCTCGTCAAAGACATTGGTCAGGTTGGACTGGTAGTTGTTCCAGCGCAGACAGAACTGCTGGTTGTCGCCGACACTCGGGGGAGCCAGCTTCCGTCGCGGAGCCTTCAGCTCGGGGCTACTCTTGATCTTGGCCTCCATGGGAGGTGACGATGATGCCTGGCCGAATTCAAAGAGCGCTGAGCCCGCCAGCTTGAGGCTCGGCTGCTGCTGGGGCTGCGGCGAGACGGGCAGGGAGCGGGACTTCTTGGCCTCCAGGCGGAGACGCAGCTCTGGATCGTCGGGATCGCGGAGACCCACCACCTCGCTGGAGGTCAGTGGGCGCGGTGGCGGTGTGAGGGGCTGCTCGTTCTCCAGACTCGACTTTGGCTTCACCAGCACTGTGTCTGCTGTTTCTGCATCCTTTTCCGTGGACTTAATCACGCCCGTGTCGGGCAGGTCCTTTTCTGCTTGAGGTTCTGTCTCTTTGGGTTCCTCAAAAGTGGCTTCCACTATTCTTTCCGGCGAGGATCTCCGATCACTCTCCTCCGAGTCTTCGATAAGGGGTTCCGACACTATTTTGGGATCCTCTGCATTCGGCATTGTGTAGTCATTCGCCTCGAATTGATCTCCCTCGTACTCCGACTTCAGTTCGAAGTCCATTAACTGTTTGGTCATGTCCATGGTGCTGGATGTGGTTTCCGTTTCTATTTGATGAAGTGAAGGTATCTCGCGCGGATCCCTAACACATTTTTAACCGGGCCTTTACGAGAACTTTTCCGGGGAGCAGTTCAAGCGCTGGAAAAGAGAAAATTCTCACATGATTCTCAACGCAATTAGACAGAAAATTCAAAGGAAACTATAAAGAGGCGATTTCGCACATTTATCCCATCATCTATCAGTTTAAATTCGAATTTTTAATATTCGCCTAAAGTGAGGGAAATATTTCAATGAGAATTCCTTTGTAATTAAAACCTATATGTTTACCTGCATAAATTTATTATTCTGGCTTCTTTGCCAGTCATATGTGTACTTATTGAAATATTTCTAATAGGAAATAGATATAGAAATGAGTTTTCAACTTGCTTTCTCAGATTGCTAAACCCCATTTGTAAATAATAGAAAAGGAAATGAGTAATTTAGCTTTATATTCTGCTGGAAAAAATACACAAAACTTTATGGTGTTTTCCTCGGAATAAGTATTACTAATATATTGCGTATTATTTGCATCAACTAATTGAATATATTCGGCTGTATCGACTTAATATCTTTGGAAGTATTTCATGCATATCAAGCACTCGCTCTTAGTCATAACTCTATTAAATAAGCCTATTAATCTTGCTCCTCTCCCTCCTGTGTTGCTGAGTCGAAAATTTCCATGAATTTCTATTAATTTATGTTTAGTATTTCCTCCACAATCCACCGACTGCCTTCTGGCACCACCCACCGCCGCCCGCCCATGGCCAGAAATGTGCTTTATTAGCTAAAAGCTAAGCACACATTTATTTATGTTTAATTTGGCTTAATTTATATTACTGAGCTGCAATTATTTGTAGGCTCTCCTCCGCTCGGCATTGTATTTATACACATCTATATACATGTCTGTATATATCTTTATATATACACATTAATGTCTGTGTGTAGTAATTGTGTGCGCTATTATTGCTTATTTTGTATTGTTGTCTCTGGATCTACTTGCATGCGCTCGGCGCCCATCTATAGATTTATATTTAATTAAATATTATTATTTATGGCAGCGCTGAGAGCGGGAGAGAGAGCCAAAAGTAATTATATTTATTTAAATATTTTGTATAATTTTAATTTATGAGTGTGCTCGGGGTATTGCGTTGGGGGTTGGGTGAGGTTTTCAGAGAAGTTCCAGCTCGCACTGGGGGTTGGAAATGGCAAAGTTTCCGCAGCTGTCATAAAATTTAATTATATTTATTATTATTGTTATTATAATTCTTCTTCTTGCTACTTTTTATGTTTATTATTATTTCATTCCAATTAAATCTTGTGGCTGTAGCCACGACTCGACGTCGTCGACTGTTATTATTTTTGTTTATTTTATTGTTGTTGCCGGGGCGAGAGGGGAGAGTCATCGCCGAGGGAGCCTCTCCCGCCCATCAGTTCAGTTGAGTTGAGTTCAGTTTTTCCCCCCCACAGCTGCCCTTCGAGAAGAACATTTTCTCTCCACTCGGCAGCTTTTCCTCCTCCGCATTTCCTTCTCTCGCCACTTTTTGGCAACTTTTGGTTTATTGTTATGGCCGCGCTCTGCCTTTTGTTATTCCCTTTATTTATTCATGTTTGTTGCTGTTATCGTCGTTGCCGCCGCCGTTCGCATTAAATTTGATGCTTCTTTGGAAAAAGTCAGTCTCAAATAAATAAATAAGTAAATTGCCTAAATGCATAAAAAAAAAGAAATCCAACTCAAACTGAAATTCGAACTGAACTCAACTGAACTGAATTTTTCGGAAATCATATCGTCGTTTTCTTGATCTCTCATAGTTGCCAATTGCTTGGGCACTTCCTGTTTCCTCGTCATTTTTTATTTTTGATTAATTATTTATAACGAGCGCAGCTGTTAAACAAAAAAAAAAAAAAA
>JAEIIH010034313.1:0-26010 GCA_018904745.1 Drosophila orosa | reverse complement strand
TTTAATTAAATTATAGCATTATAGCTAAATATATAGTTTTAAAAGCGTGAAATAAATAAACATTTCACAGTATCTATAATTAATTTCTCTAATATCGTTAGTTAATGGGGCAACCTACCCAACCTACTCTGGTTGCATTGCCCCAGTTATGCGCTTCGCCTAACTCAGCTCAGGTTTCCTGTAAGCTGGGCCAGAGACGCCCCCTTTGCCAATGGCCCCTGGGCCCAGCTGTATCAATGACTGACCGCAGCACGCGCCAAGAAACCAGTATTCGATGGTGATCATGATTATCATCTTTGCACCGAGAAGCTGACTGGCGATCGTAAGGCTTCTGGTTTTATTAGGTAGTGGGATGTCCCGTCTAGTGACACCTTCGACTGGGGCGACCGTAAATCCAAATTTATTATTGACATAATTTGTTAAGTACGCAAATCCAGCGGGTGTTCGCGGATTACACAACCCAACAAATAATCTCAGACTCCTCACTACGAGAGGTAAACAAGAAAATCTTACTCGGCACATATTCGAAGTTGGCTCGGATTTAGCGAACCTGAGAAGCACTTCCTGTGCAGTCCAAGAGTGAAATCGCTGACACAATTGATTTCGGAGCAGTGTAAATATAATAATTTTCTCTTGTAGACCGCACGTTTCCTGGCCGAGTCGCCGGTTGATAAGCCAAAGGTGCTGAAAGCAGCCGAGCAAGGTGTGAGGAGGGATAGATGCCCAGCTGATACTGAGACGCCACTGCGGCGTAGTAAGCTAATGAGGAACTACTCGCGATCCGATCCGATCCGCTGGAGTTTGCCAGCGTCCCCTCTCCTCCCGGGTGACGCACTTGGCATTGGCGTTCCGCGATTAGCATGGAACACAGTTTGTTGTTTGCTCTGTGACAACAGAACGGTGTTGACATCCCCCGACGCCGCGAGTAATCGTGAATTCGATTTGCTGGGGGTTTGCAAGGGGACCTTAGGTATGCTGCCGCAGTCAGGTGTAAGGAGTGCGATTGGGACAGGAAGTAGACCAGGTTGGGCAGTTCGTTGGGCTGCAACAATTAGTGGGTGTTGTCCGCTGCCCTCAAGCTCTACGAACCTATCCTAACGCTGGGTGCTCTGGGGACAGAGCAATTTAGCTGAGATCTACTTGAATTGATTTTAATTCCTTGCACGTGCAGTGCACTCAGCGCGATCGAATCCCAGAAACCCACTTGCGGATAACACTTTTTGTGAATAATGAATGTCGATCGAATAGCAAGTAATTAGTCACGAGATACTCACTTCATAGTAACCGTTTAGTCCTTCTGTAATTCTATATTTATAAACTCTGTTGCTGTGTTTTCATTCTCAAAGATGGCCAGTAAGGTCTTTGTTTACGATTACAACGCATTTGTAGAGGAATTGCCAAACTCATCTCTTTTAGATATGTACGTACACAAAATGTGTTTACTTGTGATGGAATCAAATTATCATAATGACTAAATTAACACGCAAATATTGAAAAAATAGCTTTGAAATAAGCACTGAATTATGGCCGTAGCTCGGTGTTGATTTTACAAGCTAACGAGCCGCATCGCATGCCGCTTCTGACCCGCTCCAGCCCTGTCTGCGGGCCGTTTCAATTAGCAATCCCATAAAAATAAGCAGTGGAAAGAATCTCGACGCAAACCAGTCTCGCCGCGGCGCTATCACTGAAAAAGCTTTAAGCTCCGACCGGCGTCACAAGCGACACAATGTGAGGAATGCGCTGAGTGGCTACGTCACGGAGCGGGGATCGCGCAGGTGCGGAATCACCTGCCTTTGTTGAGGGCGCAATCGCAGCCTGCGGGTGAATCACGGTTCGAGAAATCCCTAAAAGTGAAAATCCCCAGCGATGGACGACTCAGCTGGCCAGCTTCAGGCTTGAGTGGTGCCCATGGTGGTTGGCATCGGCTGGGTTTTCCACCGCTTCTTGTCTCGGTTCCAGCCGCTGCTCACTAGGAAATTATGCACACGCATCCTAAAAGGAGCACGATCTGCAGCGAAGACTCTCTCCACAGAAACCAGTTTCCATCGGCCCGCCTCTCCGCCTGCGGAGCCTTATCCGAGTCGGACTTTGCCACTATTTTCTCTTGGCTCATGAGCAATAAGTGAAACCAGTTTCTCGACGTCTGCACAATTGGGTCTGCACTCCACCACTCTCCAGCACTTGGCGGAGTGGGTGTTAAGTTGCGCGATCCGTTTGTTTTCGCACAGATTATGGATGAAATACGAGCATGGGGGAGTTTGCATTTCTGGTACCTGCACGGGGAGAACATCCGTCGCCGTTTCACCACCCCCTGCGGCTTTATTGGCTTTTGTCTGCCAATTAGCCAGAGGTTTCTCGGACTGTAGGCGCAATGAGCGAATTCACTTGTTTGTAATTAATAAAACGAAAAAAGCAAACATCCAACAAATGTTTATGGCATGGGAGGCTCCGACGTTGCCCGGCAACGCCAGCAATAACAACTGTCTGCTGGGGAGCGGGGATTGGCGCTGCCGGGGGCGTGGCACGCACCGCCTGTGACTGACGGACCGCAGAGCGCTGCGAAGAAAGAGAACAGCTGGTCTGGGTGAGCTGGGCGAGAGAGAGGAACCGAAATCACGGCCAGGTTGGGCGACTCACCAGCTTCGCTCGGTTAGTTAAGCGCGGCTTTTCAGTCAGTCGAGTCGAGTCGAACCGCTTGCCACTCGTTCAGCAGCCGCCGTGGTGCGTTAATCCCCCTGCATCCATGTCCAAGTACACGAAGCTGGCCCGCGGGCTCTGCGACCTGCTGATCTGGGCGGCCCTCAGCGTGGCCAGTCTCCTGCTGCACAAGCTGGTGCGTCCGTTCCGGCGCGGCTTCTTTTGCGGCGACGAGTCCCTGGGTTATCCCTACCGCGAGAGCACCATCGGCCACGAGCTGCTCATCGCCATTGCTCTTGGAGGACCCACGGCGGTGATCGCCGTTGTGGAGCTCTTCAAGCAGCTGCCAGGCGCGCCGCCGCGCGACTCCGGCGGCAAGCGCACTGGTTGCCGAATTGGTCACCGCCTGGGACAGCTGTACCGCCAGGTTATCTTCTACCTGTACGGCCTGGCCATGGTCACGTTCACCACGATGCTCTCGAAGCTGTGCATAGGACGCCTGCGGCCGCACTTCTACGCCGTGTGCCAGCCAATGCTGCCGGACGGGAGCGGCTGCCAGGACGCCCAGAACCTCGGCCGATACATCGATAGCTTCACCTGCAGCAATGCCAACATGTCCGACTTCCAGTTCAAGCAGCTCAACCAGTCCTTCCCCAGCGGCCATGCCAGCATGGCCATGTACGCCATGCTGTACCTGGCCATCTACCTGCAGGCGGCTCTAAGCACGCGTGTGTCCAAGCTCCTGAAGCACCTGCTGCAGTTCCTCTTCGTCATGTTCGGCTGGTACGTCTCGCTGACGCGGATCACCGACTACTACCACCACTGGAGCGACGTGCTCGCGGGGGCGGTGATGGGCGTGGTGTTCGCCTGGCTCACGAGCGCCTACGTGGCGGACCTCTTCGCCGGCAGGCGTTGGGCCAAGGCGGGCTACTCGGCCAACACCCTGCGGAAGCCGCAGGTGTCACCCAAGAGCTCCACCAAGTCACAGGCCGGAGCAGCAGCGGTGGCCTCCGGCGGTGGCCAGCCGCCCGCCCTTCCGGCCTACACCTTCGGCACGCTGCCCTATCTGGCCGCGCATCCAGCCCAGGCGCAGGCGCAGGCGCAGTACGCCCAAACCTATCACAACTACGGATACGTGCCCTGAGCCGGGCGGGCTGGTGCTTAGCGAATATTAACTGGGATAACCTCACAAGCACGCACTCTCAAAACCAGACTTCCACGAAATTCTTGTTCTGTTGTCGGTATCTTAGCGAAATAAATATTAATTACGATACGATGACGCGACTAATGACTTATCGAAAGTTGGCGCAGTATAATGTTTCATCGGGGCGACTATCAGATATTTTCGAAAGCTGCGGCACCCCATCTTCGAGCCCCATTAGGTGAGTAGCAGTGGCATCTGGCTTACCTGGAAAGAGAAAGACAGAAGAGTTAATTTTTGTTACAACGACTTCAAGGGAGTTACAACAACATTTTTACAATAAATGGCAAGATATATTATGGCTTTTCAATAAAAAATAGATTGCAAATATTTACAGTTACTCGTGCTATTCTCTGAATGGACTCAACAAGTTCATAGCGCGCAAAAAAACCACAGCAACACCTGCCGGAGTGGGTCGAACCCCCCGCCCGTTTAGTGAATTCCAGCTTTAGAAATTAGGAATAAATTATCGAGACCTTAGCATATTTGAGCTGTCGGTAGACGAGAGAGACGAGAGCCACGGCCAGATCAGGTGGAAAAGCAAAACAAAGGTTTGTGAAACAAGTTTGTGTGGCAGTAACCTCCAACAATACTGGGCCGATGAAGATGCAAATGAGCTCCGAACGGGCCAGAAGAACCCAAGACCTTCCGTCCGCCCATTCTTCAGTGTAAAAATGTGCGGCAATCCAAACACGCGTCTGCTCTCGCGGCTGGTCATCGACTTCTTGATCCTACTGGGCATCTATGGCGTCGCCCTGGTGGTGCTGCCCCAACAGCTGTCCACCGCCCAGCGGGGCTTCCACTGCAGCGATGCCAGCCTGCAGTACCCGTACCGCCAGCCATGGCTGACCAAGGTCCACCTGACCATCGCCGTGGTGATCCTCCCCGCGGCCTTTGTGCTGGTGGTGGAGATGCTGCGCGCCGCCCTCGTGCCCAGCTCGGCGGAGCTTAAGCAGCGCTTCGTCTTCGTGGGCGCCCGCATCCCAAGCTTCATCAGCGAGTGCTACAAGGCCATCGGCGTGTACCTCTTCGGACTGGGGCTGGCCCTGCTGGCCATCAGGCTGACCAAGCACACGACAGGCCGCCTGAGGCCCCACTTCTTGGACGTCTGCCAGCCGACGTGGGGCGAGGAGGAAGTTGAGAGCTGCTCATCCGTTTCGGGCGGAAACTCCACCACCTATGTCGAGGAGTTTGGCTGCACGGAGTTGGCCGCCTCCTCCGACCTGCTGGCTGTAGTGCGCCATTCCTTTCCCAGTGGCTTCGTGACCACAACCAGCTACGCCATGGGCTTCCTGATATTCTACGCCCAGGCCAGGCTGTTCGCGCCATGGCTGCGACTCCTGCGCGCCACCCTTCAGCTGGCCTGCGGATCGGTGGCTCTAGTGGTTTGCTGGGAGCGCATTTCCACCTTTCAGAACCACGTTTCGGACGTGGCTGTAGGAGCCGTTCTCGGGGGGCTAGTGGCACTCTTCGCGACCGTGTTCGTCGCTCACCTTTTTGCGGAGGTTCGGGTGAAGAGGCGTCAGTGGCCCAGGAACGAGCAGATCTACGGGTACGCGGGGTATTACAACCGAGCAACATATGGCTACTAACCGATGTGGGGGACTACCTTTAAAACTAATAAAATGCTTTTAAATTATTAAGTCTAGTCGCTATTTAAATCATTTAATTTGACTTCTGAATACTTTTTACGGCTAGATATGTATGAATAGCTCTTTGATGATAACTTTATGACTATACTACGATTATTATGATTCGAATCAGACAATACTTCGCATGTTGAAACTGCCTTTGTGAGAGTGAGAACGATGTATAATACTGCATAAAATTAGCTTAGAAACAAAATAAAAGTCATACATACTGTGTGTGCGACGGCAAAGGTCAGGCAGATAAAATAACCGACCCGCAAGTCAGGGCTTTGGGCACTACTGACTTTACTAAAAAAACTTCTTAGTGCGTCAATATATTTTTCTGTAAACAGTAGAGCTATAAAAAATTTACTACTTGGCACGCTGCAAAAACGTGTAAAAACTAAAATGCTGTGTTCTAAGATAGAAGAAGTAAATTTTTAACCACTTGAAGCACGTCTCCTTAGCCTTAGTGGTACCTGAACAGTTGATAACAAAAGTAAAGCTTTTTCGGCATATCCCGCGTAAGTATCGGGGTTTTGGACAAGTGTTTCAGCGAATGATTTTTAGCTAGAAGAATTTAATACCACAATAGGAAAGGAAGCTTACTTTGAGTAGCCTAACGGCCGATCTATCAATGTCAGGTTTATCTGACTGACTACTCAAATTAGGGGCATTGCTTAGATATAGTGATATTTGGGAATTACATTTCTCCGAAGCAATAATTTACCAAAAGTTAACATTTCATTGAAAAGCCGGAAAAATCTGAAATGTCGGCTTCGTACTGGCAAATCCGTGTAGGCTTTAATTTCTAAGAACTTATGTATGAGCCATTCCGAACTTGAGTTCGGCTGACAACTTCTTTGAATTATATTCATTGCTCACTTTTGGACAAATTTTAAAACTGACCGCTTCTAGCCGAGTTCAGTACCCAGTTGCGGCTTAGCGAGGCTCCGAACCAATGCTTGCGATCCACAAGTGGTTGCCATTGCCGCTCTCTGATAAGAGCACTGACCACCGCTCTCTCTCCCGCTTCCTCTCCGCTCGTTCCCTTCCCTGGATCTTGACTGTACTCGTCGCAAGATCAGCTTCGATCTGTTTACCACGCCAACGGCGAACGCAGCCAGCCGTGGCAAGCTGTGGCTTTCGTCACTGAGCTCAGTCGCGATCGGAAAGCGGCGTTTAAAGTTTATGGATCGGGTTAGAACGGCTTCCGAAAAGCGTTAACTAAATAAACCCATAATAAACTGTCGCAAAGCCGAACGCTTTATTTGTTTACACAGACGGAAAGCGAAAACGAGAGGCAGTAAAACTATAATTCGATCGTAAAAGTTCAATTAAAAGTGAGTAAAACGGCTCAGGAAGCCTGTATCCTCCGAATAGGCTGAGGAATAAAGGACTGATCCAGGGACGCCTTTAAACGAACTTATGGCTTGTGTGTGGAGTGATGAACGGGGAAACGAGCAGGGACAGGCCGCCTTAATTCAATCAAATGTCGCTTATTCATTCAATTAAAGGTCGCGCCATTTGACGTCCCACTATTAAGGCGTCTGTGAATACGAATATGAATGCGAGAGCGGGTGCACAGAAAGAAAATATCCAGGAACTTAATCATTATTGTAAAAATTATATTATCAGAATCATATCTAAAGGTTTCACGTTAGAGAGGGCTCTTCGGAAAACGAGTACATTAGGTTTTACATTTAAAAATTTTATAGTATGGTTAAATGGGGAACTTTTACCGCAAATGTTCAACGCAAATATTTAAAATTTGTACGATTTTGTAACATGGTATGTTTCAGTTTTAGTTTTATTCGAAAAAAAGAGAGAGATATTTCAAATTGATCTCGTCTTGCTTGTTTTTAGCGTGCAAGCAAGAGGGCCCTCGGGAGCCCGCTTTGAATGTTTTCCATTTTTTAATGTAATTGACAGTTAAACTTTGTGCACATGCTGGACACAAGCCCCTCTCTCCGCCCCCCCGCCGGGGATGTCGCGCAGATCAGAGAGCAACAGTCCAGCAGAGATCCACAATGGGGGCCATTCTTGGGCGGGAGATTAGCGACTGCTCGAGTGTGGCGCTCCAGTCAAGCACAACTGTCGGCCTGAGGCCCCGATAATGCGAATATCGCGGAGATTGCCCTAGAACAATAGGGCTCCACTCAGTGACTAACCCGTGAGTCAATCCCCTTAGAGCCGGCTAGGTGACCCGCTCTTATCGATGGCTTACGGCTCCTTTAGGGTCCATCACTACGCAGACAGCCACTTGTGATCTCCCGTAATGGAGACACTGAGTAATCACAAAAGCGCTGAATTGCAATGATTTGACAATAAGAAGGCCCGGCAGGCGTGCGTCGCTACCTCGTACACTCTAATTTATCTTATCAAAGTGATCTTGAGCTTGTTTGAGCTACTGCACTGCCAGAAATTCACACATGTAACATAATATGCTTCGTTCTATGGCTCCGTCTTCAGCCAGTGAGTGAATTTCTCTCATATTGAATATATTTTTAATTGTCCGTTGCAGGAATAAATGTCTTGAGTGTGCATAAGCCACTATCACCAAAAAAAATAATTATATAGGCAGAATAAAATGTTGACAAATGAAGACAAAGGTTGACAATTACCAAGAACTTGTTGTGCTGCTAGAGAGATGCTGCGCAACATTTTGTTGCCAAAACAAGATGTAGATGTAGCTTAAACTTAATTTATAATAACTCCGATTTAACAGATTTTACTTAAATTATTTACAAAACAACCGTACCGGTCTAATTGTTCGATAGCAGTTCTTACTTTACTCTGAAAATTACTATTACAGCTAAGGGGTAACGATGAATAGACGGACATGTCTAAATCGACTCGGCTGGTGATGCTGATCAGGACAACATTTACGCATTCCTCCGTTTGTTACATATGTACGTTCTCGGTTGGCACTAAGCCTTTGTACCCCATGGGTATCGGGAACAACAAAACTCATATATTATAGGTGGATGTCTTAATCAAATTTGACGCCTTTTTCTTTCAGTGACTGGAGGCTCTTGTCTAATCTAGGCATATGCAGAAAACAAAACCGCAATCGTACTGAGATCCCCGCAGACGGCTAACTGCTATAAAAATAGGCAATAAAGCAATTCCTCTGACGCAGAGAAGCTGAAGAGCGCTGAGCTCCGTGGGGAGAACGGAGAATACCCATGCTCGGAGAGTCTCGCCCACCAAATGAGCGTTAAATTAAAAGAACGTTATCCAAACGAAGCAGACTCAGTCACTCATTGACAACGAAACCGAAACAACGAACGACCGCGCCGGGTGAACACCAAGCGAAGCGAAGAGCTAATTGCCGGCGAGCATAGAGCCCATTTGGAATATTAACTAATTAAAGCCAACGCGACCCATCCCCGAAATGCGCGACGCCGCCGACGATCAATCCGTGTCCGTCCCGATGCCTGCCTCAGCCTCCGCCTCCGCTGCCAGCTCCCCTCCGGCAGCAGCTGACCGCCGGCTGACCCAGCGACTGCTTCTGGACCTGCTGGTGATCGTGGTCCTACTCATACCCATCTGCGTGTACGAGTTCGCGGTGGATCCAGTCCGGCGGGGCTTCTTCTGCGACGACAAGAGCATCAGCTACCCGTTCCGGGACAACACAATAACGCCGGTGATGCTGGGTCTGATCGTGGGCCTGTTGCCACTGCTCCTCTTCGTCCTGGTGGAGTACGTGCGCCACCTGCAGGCTGGAGAGATTTCGACCACCGTTGACCTGCTCGGATGGCGCGTTTCCACCTGGTACGTGGAGCTGGCCCGGCAGTCCACCTACTTCTGCTTCGGCATGCTCCTCACCTTCGACGCTACCGAGGTGGGCAAGTACACCATCGGCCGCCTACGCCCGCACTTCCTGGCCGTTTGCCAGCCGCAGCTGACGGACGGCAGTCTCTGCTCGGACCCGGCCAACCGGCACCGCTATGTGGAGAACTACGAGTGCGCCGGCGAGGGCTACTCCATCGAGGATGTGCGACAGGCGCGACTAAGCTTTCCCAGCGGCCACTCCAGTCTCGTCTTCTACGCCATGCTGTACCTGGCGCTCTACCTGCAGCGGAAGCTAACCTGGCGGGGCTCCAAGCTCAGCCGCCACTTCGTGCAGTTCGTGCTGGTCATGCTGGCCTGGTACACGGCCCTCAGCCGCGTGATGGACAACTGGCACCACTGGTCGGACGTACTCGCCGGATCGCTCCTCGGCGTGGCCGGGGCTCTGATCACCGCCCGCTACATCGCTCGGCTGCTCGACCTGCCCTTCGACGGGGGCGTGGGCGCCATACTGGGCGGTGGCCTGCGGCGGGAGAACACCGCGGCCACCCTGCAGGAGGAGGTGTGCCCCAGCACGCCGCCGCCCTACTCGGCGAACAGCAGCTACAACGACGACCAGTACTGTACAAAGGTCTGAGAGAGGCCAGGAGCCATGTCCGCTCGAAACATTCCAAAGGTAGCAATAAAGTATAGACAGAAGATCGGCCCGAGTTGAACATGTAGTATCTACACCCCGCCGCATAGCATTAGTCCTAGAGCCCACCAGCAGCATTTGTATAATTCCCATTAGTCTGTCACTGCGATCCCATTCTACGTGTAAGTCCTCGTATTACTATTTGTATAGTCTACTGCTAAAAATGTAATAAATAAGTTATCTGCATTTGTTTACGGTGTTCACAGTCTTAACCTGCCCCATTGTCTGCATGCTTGCTTATCGGTTTCTGTTGTGTTTTTGCTCGTAAAAATGTCACATTTCAATGTCAGCCACCCACATTCCCTTAGCTAGGGCGCAGCTCAGTTGACACAGTTTTTCGCGCAGTGTTGTCATACCTGGCTGGCTTCGGCTTGAATTGGAATGTGTGCTGGCCATGACTCATCAACATTTCGCGCCGGCGGCAAGTGCCTCTTGTGCTGCGTCACCCGAGAGGCCGGCCTCCCGAGAAACTCTTCTTCGCCGATCGTGTGAAGGCGCCGCCGCTCTCCAAATGGATTCAATTGGTGCGCCTTCTGGTGAATCAAGCGGTGCTAATCTGATTTTGATGGACCCCTGACCCATCAATTAATGAGTCTCCAGAGAGAGCTCCGAGAGTGATCTGGCGAGCTTTGCCGAGCTTTTCGGCTTCCGGGGCTTTCTCGGTGACTCCGTGACTCCGGTCTACGTCAGCCGGGGATCTTGGACTCGGCAGTGGTCAACAGCTATCGCGTGTTGTTTCAGGGCCAGACGCGGACAAGGTAGCGCTATCGCCGCAAGCACGTGCGTTGCAACAAGTTGACAACCGCGCAGTTGCTTACTATATGTACATATATGGGGGATGCACCGATTGGGAAAATCAGATAAAAGAAAAGCACATATAAGACGCGCCCCGAACTTGGAATTACATACTTCAACAAACAGTTTAATGAAACCAGGGCTATGCCCGAAGAATGGTAAAAATAAAAGGGGCTTTCCCAAAATTTAGCGTCTATTAATATCCCAGCCCTAATTATAATATTTCTTATTTATAAATGCTTCGTCTCGTTCTCAGTAGTACCTGCTTTTAGCAGATTTCTACTCACATACTCTCCGATCACTCAGTAAGTATCGCGCTTAGATCTGCTGACGGCGGGCAGAATAAATATTTTCGACGCAAACGGGAAATATTTCTGAGTATTATAATGTAATCAAAGGCAACAATGCGAATTGTTTATTAATAATCCCAGTCGAGTAGGTCTGAGATCAGATTGCTGGGGGCTGTTGTCCGCTTTCGCCCCGAGTCTCAGATCAGTGACGTGTGAACAGTCGGACCGATCGCACGGATCCGGACCCAAGCCAGCCACCAACCGAAAATGAGCTTCAACCTGCGAGTCCGGCCCCCCATCCGCCTGCTGGTGGACCTGGTCCTACTAAGCATCCTGATCGTCCTCGTTGAGAACTTTGGCTTCTTCTGGGGGCCGACCACCAAGCGCGGCTTCTTCTGCACCGACGAATCCCTGAGGTACCCGTATCACGAGAACACCGTGAGCCCCACCCAGCTGCACTGGCTGGGCCTCCACCTTCCGCTGCTCGGTGTGGTCCTGCTCGAGAGCCTGCTCTGCTGGCAGAGCGGCGCTAGCCGCTGGGGCCACCTCTGGCCGGTGTACAACACGGCCCGCTGGTTTCTGTACGGCTACGTGGCCAACGACCTGATCAAGGGCATCGGGAAGCACACCATCGGCCGCCTGCGGCCCCACTTCTTCGCTGTCTGTGAGCCGCAGTTCCCGGATGGAGGCAGCTGCACGGATGGGGTGCACGAAGACGACTTAAGCTACCACGAGGACTACTTCTGCCAGACCGAACTGTCGGGAGCCAGCGAGGAGATGCTGCGGGACGTACACGTGTCCTTCCCCAGCGGCCACTCGGCCATGGCCTTCTACGGCCTGGTGTTTGTGGCCCTGCACCTTCACCGCCGCCGCTGGCCCCTGACCGGCTCTTTGCTGGGCCCCGTTCTCCAGCTGGCCTGTGTGGCCCTCGCCTCGTTCGTGGCCCTTAGCCGCGTCATGGACTACAAGCACCATTGGTCGGATGTTGCGGCCGGCTCGCTGTTGGGCACCGGCGCCGCCTTTGCGGTTGTCCGGGCAGCCGCCTCTGAGGAGCGGCACAGGACTCTGGATCCGGTGGAGGATGCCAGTGCCAGAGAGGAGGAGGCGTCCACAGCGAAGGAAAGCCAACAGATAGATCGTGATTTGTGCCTTGTTACTAGCCCGAGCCATAATTAGTCGAGCTGGCGCTTTAGTTTTAGTTGACAATAAATTTAGTGACGAGATAATCACATAGCGTGGCTTTTTAGCTGGGAGGGGCAGGGTGCTGGGTAGCTCATTAATCGAGGCGCATCTCGTGCCGAGTCGGCGAAAACTGGTATTATCAGGGTTAGTCAAGCAACTAGTCGCTTGAGTTACATGGTAATAACACAGAAATTACCTAAGCGCCTTTAATTAATTAATTATGAAACTAGTTTCGATTTTATTCGGAGAACGACAGACAAAAGTTATTAGCTACGCAATAAAGGCAAGGCGGGTAAGAAAATAATCATACATTATCGAGCGGGGATTGCTGCCAGCTTTGTGTACAAAAATAGATTTCTCTAGAACGGTCCAGACTCAATACAACCAAAAATATTCTAGCAACCCGCAGTGATCGGGCAGAAACCGCCGCCGGTATCCCTGGCAACAAAAGTCCAAGAGGCTCGATTGTCGCCAACAATTAGCGGCTCCTTCAGTTTCATTAGCAGCATATTTTCGAGCGACTTAACCCAAGTCAACAAGCTAGCAAGGACCTTCATCCAGCACCCCAATCACGGCCGGGCCGAAAAGAGATATAAATAAATTTTGCGCGCCGCCGAGCAGCGTCCTATGAATCTCCATCGCAAGTGATGATGCGCAACACCTGGAACCGGCCAATTCAGCTCGGGGATTTGCGACCGGGGCCCACTCCGCGCACCCTCATCAGGTGGGCCAAGGGCGCCTTTGGCCGCCGCTTAATTGGCTCATTTATTTTGATGGCAAAGAAAATGCTGGGAAATTGTGGTTATTTTTTCCTCGCCGCTTTGCCTAATTCCCGCGCCCTATTCCCCCTCCTCGGCCCGCATTTATTATGATTAATTATGGCCCGCACACACTGAGAAACTGACCCAAAGCTCCACTTTCTTGCCAACTTTTGCAACTGTGTCAAGTTGTTGTTGCCGCTTTCCTGCTCCTGCGTTCTGGTTGTTGTCTGGCTCGAGGTTCGAATGATAAATTTCCATGCAATTTATTTTAATCTGCAGCGACGCTCCCTGCCATACTAGCCCGTCCTGCGGCAGCTAGTTTTCATGCGTTAATTAAATGGAAAATATTTGCATGGCCGGCACCGCCAAGGGACGGCAGAGATTGGGTTCGTAAAGTTGAGCTGCAACCCAACACAATGACCTACATCCGGCATTAGAGAAAGTTTTGTTTTGCTTTGTTTTCAGTTTGGCCTCCGCGGAAGGCGAGGGGATGCAGTGGCCCTGCTCCAACTTGGAAACGGAGTTCCTCGGGAGTTCATTAGGCAGCGGTAACTGGGAAACTTTTGCCAGCGACAGGCTAATTGCAGACAGTCAGGCCATCTGGAATTCCGGTGCCCGGTCCTGCTCTGGTTAAATCCCACTCTCACCTCTGGCCGGCATCAATCAAATCCGTCGCCCGGATCGCACTTTCAATCAATTGCAGAAGCATGTGAAATTTAAGAGCTCCGTCGTCGTCGAGTCGAGTCTCTAATCGCCATCAGGTGCGATAATGCGGCCAGTCGGGTGCCTGGTCCCGTACAGTCCAGCAGTTTGTCACAGCGCATTATCTACCACCGTCACCCACCCGTCAGGTGGCCATCGCTCCGAACAGGACTTCATCGTTCCCAGAACAGGAACATCGTTCTCGCACCGTCTGCTGCATTTTTGCATGGTTGTTTGCTCAACAAAATACCCCAAAGGATTTCGGCCCGTGCTCCTGCCACATGCGCTTCATATTTCTGCGGTTGCCGTGTCCCGAACATCTCCCCTGTCTTCCCTGGACAGCAGTTCGCCATCAGCAGTCATCAGTCTCCCCCGGCTCAAGCTCTCCTCGGCACCGTTCATCTCTGCTTCAATCGTTGGCTTCATGTGTGTAAAGACAATTTGATAATCGCAAAATGCAGCATAGTTTGAGTTAATGAAGCTTGTGTGCCATGTGTGCCACCTTCGGATGGCATCCCTCGGCAGTCGGAGCCGGAGCCAGAGCCAGACGACTGGCTTCTCCTCTGACGTCCTGCCCGTGGTTGTCGTTGTTTGTTGGACAACAACTGGAGCGTTTTGCTTGCCAATTAGTAATTTGCCGTCCAGGGAACGGTTGGCAGACCAGACCAGACCAGACTAGACCAGAACACCTCGGTCTGTCCCTGACAACCAAAGGGAGTTTTAAAATACTCGTGGTGGGGTCTAAAGACGAGTCTGACTAGGCAAGTCAGGGCCGAGGTTTGAGCCCGTTTAAGGGCTGTGCGATTGGCGCTGCTTTAATCCAAAAGTTGTGGCAAATTACGTGCTGGCTGTCTCTGATGGGAGCAACCTCACCTGGAAAGCCGTCGTGTTATTTGTGGACTCTTCCAATTCAGATTGATTTGAAAGACGACACATTGCTGATCTCAAAGATGTTCGGAAGGCTGTTGTGAGCTTACTGCATCGTTTATTGTCCATCGAATGCAATGTGTCAGGAGGACAATTTGAATGAAAGCAGAGGGACAGGATGCCCAAGGACTCACTGCTGTCCGGCGCGACAACAAACCATTTTCACTGCGTGTTCCCTTTGTGCAAAATGCGCTTCCGCCTCAATGTCCTGTCGTAGAAATCACACGCAGCCTCGACACGTGACGTCGAGGAGCGCGAAGAGTTGCGCGAAATAAAGGGTCGGCGGCCATTTTGTCGGCGCCATCATTATTAATAGGGCTAGCACAGGACGGAGCCAGAACCAGGAGCTGGACGGCAGACAGTAACATCCGATGCGTGGCATTCCCGTCGTGATTTTTTTCGCTGCCTTTCGCCTTTCCGTGCTCGCTTTTTCGATGGCTCTGACAATTTTGATTGTTGTCCCCAGATCCTGGACCTCGGACTGCAGTCGAAACAGGTGTGGCCGTCAACTGGCAATCAACTTTCATTTAGCAGCATCATTTGTCACGCTTGTTTATTGCCCGGTTACGTGTTGGCCACACTTAATGGCTGTTATTGTCCCTCCGGCAGAGACAGCCGGATGCAAGACGGCGCAAGACTCCACCAGAAGGAGTGCACTGCACGGTTCCGTCGTTCCGGGAGGTGCCATTTGAGATGTATTGATTTAAAATCGGAGAGACCTGCCAAGAGGAGAATACATGTCCGTCTGGTGCGCCATTACCCCACCTATTCCGCTTTGCCAGCCAGCTCATAACTAAAACATAACCCCAATTATGCCGCAAGCTGCGATGCTGATTCATTGATGAGCTCCGGCAGAAGCCGAAAAACGAAATGAAAACGCAGCCATGGCTAATGCCGCGTTGATTATGAATATTTTAGGGCCCGAACCGCCGCAATGATCATTCCGACGCTGATGGCGAAGGCAGCGGCGATGGCGTTGGCGATGATGATGATGGGGACCAGGGCCTTCGCCTACGCGAGCAATAAATTTATATGCCCGGGCCGGGCCTTGCCTGCCGGGCATGCGAGAATTTACATTTTGGCAATTTCCAGCTGTCGAAGCCTAACTCCGGCCCCGGCACCGAATACGGCTACGGCTGCAGTGCCGATTGCAGATCTTCGACGGAGTGGGCTCCGCAGGCGTATCCGTGTTGGAGTGCATCGCGTAAATTCCGTTACGACGCTGCCGGCTCGTTTTGCCAGCAAATGCAATTTCCTAATTTCTCACTGGGGAAATGGCGCTAAGACCTGGACCCCTGGACGGGGACTGCTGACCACTCGAGCCCGGGTCGGGTCGGCATAGCTGATTGGCCGGACTGGACCGGACTCCCCGGAGGTGGTTCAAGAGGTGTTCGCTTCCAAATTAATGACCCGACGCCGCAGACGATGAACAGCACAAACAAAACAGGAAGTGCAGCCGGAAAAAAGGAGCGGAGTGGCCGCAGACAAAGGCGCATAAATGCATAAAGCGAAGTCGGAAAATTGCTGCAATTGGAGAGGTCTCACCAGGAGTGGGGCCACCTGTCCCTCCTGCTACTCCTGCCCCCCTACCCCCTGCCCGTGCTTATGCCCGGCAAATTGGTTTATGCATGAGGCCAGGCGAAGCGCAGTAAATGGGATGTAAGGAGCTTCACACTAAGCAGCCAAAGCGGTGGCTGATATGATGGAAACACCGGCTGGCTGCTTCCCCCATCCAGCACGATGAACCCCTGGATGGATTCACCGGGATCGAGGGTCGAGAGAGCCGGGCTAAGTAAATTGTTGGCTCAGCCCTTGATTAGCTTAGTCGAGTTCGGAAGGGAGGGAGGTAGGTCAGTGGCTGGTGGAAGCTGTTGCCGTGGCCGTAATGCATTTTGAAAACCACACGAGCGGAATTTATGTATGTGCATCCGCTCCGTTCTGGAGAAGGGCTTTCCTGTCCGGGGCCTTGTATTAAAATTTCAATATGCAGCTCTTGTTTTATGCCGCATTAAAACTGAGTGCAACGCGCAGGTTCCCCTGGGGGTCATCCAAGCTATCAATGAACACACCAGGAAAAATTGAAGTGTCTTTAAATATCCGTTAAAAGGACATGCTTCAGGCCACGTTCCAGTGGCTAATGACAACCACATATCGCATTCTATTTTCCTTCTCTGGGCCGCATCCCTTCCAGGGTCCGTCTGCTCGGGCAAAATCAATAAACGACTACAACGAAAATGTCGACGGCTTAGCAGCCAAATTGGATTCGAAAGGGATCGAGGGACTAGAAAAAAAGGAGTACCCTTCCTGGCCCGGGTCTAAGTGAGCACATAATATGACACGGATGGGGAGAGGATGGGCCGCATAAAAGTAAAAGTAAAGGCAGAGCGCAGATTGTTTTCGGACCCACCCGGCGGGGATTAAGATCTGCTGCAAACGGCAATCGATGATGGCGCTTGGAGCGAGAAGGGGTCGCACAGGCACAAAAGCGAACCCCGTTAAATGTTATGGAAGCCGGCCGCTGCAATGGCCGAATGAAAGCGAAAGAGTGAACGCATAATCATCACTTTTAACGGCAGGAAGGAGGCAACGAAAGGGTGGCCAAGGACGAAGAGGGGGCCGGTCCCCCGAGTATGCCGCTCTGAAAATCGCGCGTATGACTTTTCAAATGAATGACAGCAATTAACGCAGTCAATGATGGCGCGGCCATTGTTTGCCATAGCCGCGTCCTGCAGCTCCTGTTTGCCTTTCGCGTCGGCCATTAAAAGCCGCCAAAGCTGTTGGCGTCCATGTCTGTGTCCGTGTCTAGGTTTGCATTCACGTCCGCTGCCACCATGGTTATGACACATAAAAAGCAACTGGCCCGGCCGGCCTAGTCTGTGCCAGGACAACAGTGCCAGGCGACGGCTCCGTTATCAGCGGGCTGCCCAATGGCTGTTGGGCGAAGGGCTCAGGGCTCAGAGCTAAAAACAAACAAACACAGAAGCCAGCTAAAGCGAGGACTGAGGCCACTAAATCTGTTATTTATATGACATCAACGGGCAGTCGCTGGGATGGTCGATGCGTTTGCCGGGCATATTTTAGACATTTTTATGTAACCGCCAGTCTGCTAGACCGCCAGAGGATGTGTTTGCCAAGGCTGTTGGCTGGCTTGATAATCTTCAAGTTGAGTTCAGTCGGCGATCGAAGAGGGCGTTATTTAAGAGATTTTTTGAGCATCCTTTAATGTTGATGAAAAGCAAAAACCGCGCCTAGAACTCGCTCCCTCTGCAGGACTCCCTTTGACCACTTTGCCACTCATTTTCACACGCACCCGGTGCCGGAAAGTAGCCTTTCGCTCTTTACCGTCACCCGTTCACTGTGCGGCGCTATATGTCGATGGCAATATGCTGACCCCGTCAGAAACCGAACGAGCCCACACGCGGATCTGTAGCCCCGGGACTTCGGCATCTGTTGACCCAAACGCGTAACCAATTTTGGCCAACGCCTGCGATGTTCGATGCAGTAGTAGTCGCAGTGTCCGGCGGCCATTCTCCCCGCTGCAGTCGCTGCACTTCATCATTACCCGGTCGTTATCGCTTTTCCGAATTTAAATAATGTGTCCTGGAAAGGGCCGTCTGGTGGCCGTTGCGCCAAACTGATTTGAAATGTGAACCGGCACGTAAAGTGAGTGGGTCGCAGCCATGTCGAGGGGCAGTCGCGGTCCTATCCACGCTCCTTGCCGATTCGCCTGATTGTTAATGAGATGATGTTGTGGCCCAGAGACCCCGAAAGACCAGCCCGGACTTCAGCAACCCCCCCATGCATGCAGAGGGGCGCGGCACTCTGGGCCCAACCGCACTCGAAAAGCTCTGGGGGTTTTTATCACACATACGACCCGTGTGTCGACGCGGCCACATGCATAATTTGCAGCACGGTGGCCCCTCGCCGCGGCCTGCCCCCCTTTCCCGATGGCTGCCCCGAAAATGTTCATTAAAATACGCGTAATGTTGTAGGCGAAAAATGTTTTCGGTTTGCCTTTGAAATGTCATTTTCGGTCGCCGCCGGTCGCAAGTTTATATCGATGCGGTGCCATGTGAGTGAGAAAATGTTCGGAGAGTGGGACAATGTTCGGCAAATGTCCATATTGTTGCGGTGGCTGTAAATATTCTGTATTTTATGCGTGACTTTTGCACAACTTTTGGGGCAATAAAAGGCGCAGAATTATGCTGGAGTATTGATTTATCGACATATACATAGAGTTGCATTCAGATAGCTGTGGAATCATGACTTAATACCGAAGTGAAGAAACATTGCCAGTGTTTTTCCTGTGCCACTGCCGACTGCCAACTGCTGCATCAGCAGAGCCAGCGATTCCGCAGTGCTAACTGACCAGTTCAAGATGCCAAACACGCTTTTCCCACTCCACTCCGCCACACCACGAGCGTGTGTGTGGACACTCAAAGCTGTTAGTGAAGTGCCCATTGGCCGAACGTGGAAAAGGGCAAAAACGAAAACGGACAAATTTGAAAAAGGCGAAAAGCGCAGAGGCGAGGAATTCGCTGACTTCCAATCAGTTCGTCAGTCGGCTCATAAAAAGGACCTCAGCGAAAGGCGAGAGAAGGGCGTGCGGAGGGAGGAAGGGGCGAGGGCAATCGCAAAGACCAAATGTCCATCATCTGCAACGGCAATAAAACTGGCCAAAGGCAGGCCAAGGATTCACTGGGCAATGCAACGCATATAAAATATTTGCCGCAGAGCGTCCCACAAAGGGCGTGGGCCAAGGGGGATGGATGCCCGGGCTGGCGAATATTATGCTGAGTGAAGCATGGCCAGGAGGCGGTGCAGGACCAGGTGGAGGGCGCGTCAGAGGTGCAGATTATTGTTGCATACTTTCTGCGGCCGCGTGCCCATGTGTGAGCTTCTGCTCGGCATACTTTCCGCCTGCCTGTGGCTCGCAAAAATCCCGGCCGCCTCCCACACTCGATGCATATCAAAATCTCATAAAGGGAAGCGAACACCAGGGCGTAAACGTTTCGTCCCTTGGTGGAAACCCTTCTCAAACTTCGGGCTCCCCTCCCATTGTTAATTGTGCCCCGCCCCGACTTTTTAGTATTTGCCTTGCTGCGCTTGCAGTTTGACTCTTTCGACTCCTTCTGCTCCCTTTTGTGCATGCCATTATTCAAGGATTCCAGGCGGATTTATTGTTTTCTTCTGGCTGTGTGGCTTGGGTCCTTGAAACCATTGTTTACACGGAACATTTGATGGGAATTTGATGTGTCAGTTGCTTAATTTACAACTGCGTAGATTTGTCGAACTGATCACTCCCTTTCCCATTCCCATTCCCATTCCCATTCCCACTGCCCACTTCATCAATACCGATCCTTCAACTGGCAGCTTGCCCAGAACTGAGACCAGGACTGGTGGCTGGCTAGTTTTATGCATTCGCCAAATAAACTGTTAAAAATGCTGAGAACGCGCAATGTGCGCCGGCCAAAGAGGAACTGGAACTGGGACTGCAAGTGGAAAAAGAGCAACAACTGGCGCCAGAAACAATAAATGGCGCTGAGCACTACGCTGCCAGAGCATCCGCAGCGAGTGAGTGGCGAGGCAAGTGTGCTAAGGAAAATACAAAATAACAGCAGTGCCAAATGGCCAACGGAAAATGGAGAAAAAGTCGCAAGTAGCCGGGCAAAGCAACGGGGGCGAGGAGCCACTCGAAAGAGTGGGGAACCATGTTTATGCAGACTGGGTACGTGGCGGAGTGGTTCCTTCCTCGCAAAGGTTCGCGCAGCACATCGCATCACATCGCAGCACATGTGGCAGCAGCGGCGGCGGCACAGATACAGCACTCGAAAATCGACGAAAATCCTTTTGCATGTTGTTTCGCAAGTGGGCAGCCTTCAGCGTTCAGCCACCCAGCCCCGCCTCCTGCTCTCCCCCTCGCCCAATGCCACATCGCTGATGCAGCATTCTCCGGCACTGTGTATCTTGGCTCCGCTTGCTTTTATTTCGGTTGTATCTGTAGATATTTTTGCAACACTTCATAAACCATAAAGGCAACGCCAGACGGAAAATTTAATTTGAAGCTCATAATTTTCGGGTTAACGTATTTTTGCTTCAAGGAGAGCAAGCTGCGAAAAGGGTGACAAGGGTGAGTGCTCCAGGATGAATTTTTTGTTAATATTCTTCTTCGCTCCAGGAAATAAAACAATTCTTAGGATGAAAGGTTGTTTCGCAACGTCCCAGTCAGCAGTTAAGCTATTATCTAGCTTTGCAGAAATCGTTTATTTTGATTTTTATTTTATTTAGTATTTTTTTTATTATAATTTTAAATATTATCTGTTTTCGAAACAGAACTGTGCTTCGATTCGCTTTAAAATGCAGCTGACATTGCCGCCACACCCGGGATAAGGATGGTCTCCAGTTTATTGCTGGATGCCGAAGCCAGGTGAAATTTAATTAAGACTAATCAAGGCGCAGCGTTCGGCCGGAAGCGGGAATGCGCTCCATTCAACGCCACTTCCGGTTGCCTTTCCATTCGCCTCCCCTTCCCGCGCTGCTCGGACAATCGGATGCGCGAGTGACACGAGTGGCGAGCAAACATTTCATTAGAGCGACTTTCGAGCGCACTTCTTTTCTTTTCTTGTCACTGAGCAGCTGCTAATGAGAATTTCTGGGCTGGCGTGCGAATCCTTTCAAGGCACCCGACTGCGGAAATGGCGTGAAAATTAATTAAATTTAGCAAGAGCAACGGCAATAAAAAGGAAGCCGGCAAGGCAAGGTGAGCTCAGCCGGGGAGGCCGGAGCAAAGCCCGAAATTGGCGAACAAATGCTCGGCTAATGATGGCTGATTTTGTTTGGCGATGATTTTCGAGCACAGCTTGGGTCGCCGAGCTGTCTAGCTGTGTGTCTGTCTGTCTGTCTGGGGTGAGTCTGTCAGCGCTGCTGTCGCCCAGTCAAATATTAAAAAATATACATATAAATCATAAACAGATGACGCCGCTTTGCATTCAATTTTTTTGTCGTTTTTGTGTTGTAGCTTTTGCTACTTTGCGTATTATTTATTCATAATTTCTTTTTATTGTGTTTTATTGTCAGGGGCTCCGCTCTGTTCCTTCTTCCGCCGCTGGATCTGCCCCTGCTCCTTCATCGCACGCACAACGAGGCGTATGCGTCACGTGCAGGAGTCGAGGCGAGCCGAGCCGAGTCGAGTCGTGTTTTTTACGCCTGCCTAGCTCAGCGCAATCAGTTGACACTTCCCTTAGCATGTCGTCATTTATCTCACAATGGTCTGCCCTGCTCGCCGCTCTGGCCGGGTCTGCCCTCTGCTTATTTTGCAAATTTGTATTTCTTGTACAACTGTCACTGGTGGAGGCGTAGTGTGGGAAGCGGTACTAGCACTGGGACTGACAGTAAAAAGTAACATCCATGTCTCGTTTGGCTTCGGCTGCGTTCTGCTCCGTCCGTCCATCTCCATTCACAGCCATCACACATGATTCCTCCCTGCTCCAGTCTCAGCTCTACGTTCAGTTCCCGCTTGGCTGGCCCCACCAAGGCAGTTGTCATCAAACGGAGAGGCCCCAGATGCCCGCCAGCGGGACGGGGACTTCGTCAGCAGTGAAATCATTGTCATTATCATATGTATCATGATTTCTTTCCGGGACGTCAGTCAGGCAGTCATTCACTCAACAGACTGTGATGACATCTGCATGGCCGTCACAGCCATAGACCGTGGGTGCGAGGTCACGGAAGCGAAAGGATGTGGCTGTGGATGCATCATGTGTGCCCGAAAGTCTCCGTTAACTGGAGAAAACGCTTTAATAATATTTGGATGGAAGGATCGGATCTGCAACTAATGCGAAATTAGCAGCTTGTTCACCCCAAGAGGAGAATTACTCAAGGATTCATTCTTGCACGCTCCTCGCGGCAAGGGGGTCGGGTTGCATAAGGAGAGCATTTCACAGAACTTAATCCATGTGTCGCAGGGCGACATCGCAGCCCTGGGAATGAATTATGTGCGACATGTACGAAAAATTACGCGCAGAAATTGCAATGATGAAAAATGAAATTTATTGTGAGCCGCGGTGGGCGGGGTTGGCTTAAGCTCCTGGTGGCAGCAGGCGCGGATCCGCACCCCTTTTAACACGCTTTTTAAATTTATAATGACGCAGGATGCGGGGATGCAGAGAAAGGCGGATAGCGGAGTCGGCGCTCGGTTCCGTTCAGTCGAGCAGCCTAATTTTCCGGAGGTGGGCTAAAGTTCTTGCGCATTTCAGCGTAGAAAATGCAATAAATTAAGCAAAATACTTCAGTCACCTTGAGCCCTGAGTCCCTGATCCTTGAAGTCCCCGGCAAGCGGCTGCTGAATGGATGGGCGCTGCGGCAAGGGGGGTTGATGCTCGAACGTCGTCCTTTGGGCGACAACACGGCAGCCGTTGCCGAAACTTTTTTCTGCCCTTTTCAGTTCCCTCTTTTTGTTTGACTGAGCGCGTGATTAAATGTAAAATTGGATTTTTATTATTTGTTTGCAAAATATCCCTCGCTGTTGTCCTCGCCGGGCGCAGCCTTTTGGCAAGTTTTCAAATTGCGTGGCAAATGGCGAATGCTAAAGTGCCGAGGGAGCGTTCTAGTGCGCATATTTTGCGCAATTCCCCTCCAAGGGGTTCGCCGAAGTCCTTATAATTCGACTTCGCTCTGCTCCGGCTTCTGCGTCAGCTGCTCAGCATGCTGCTGGCATTCGTAATGAGTGCACTTGGCCAGGGTCTCTCTACACGAGCGCATATTAGTTCTGCGAATAGATCATAGGACGAAGCACACGTGAGATGTGATGGGAATCAGAATGGGAATCGAAATTGAAATCCAGCCTTCTGGCTTACACCCGCAATAATTAGCAGGCGAAATGCATTCATTCACTCAGCCATTCATTTTGCGCTTACCAACTGCACAAGCATTTGGCGCAATAACTAAAAACCCCGCTAATTGACACTAATTGCAAATACTTGCCTCGCTTTGCCGAGCAAACAGGAGTCCGATTATCAGCGGCCTGCAGACAACAAATGAATGGAGAGAGCTTCAAACTGGAAAAACATTTGCTGCGAGTAATTGCAACAAAATCGACAGCGGCACAGTCAATACGAGTTGGGCTTCAGCCCCAACCAGGCGCCAGTTCAGATTCAAAAGCAGTTGGGAAAACGGAGCTCGAATCGTCCATCAATTGTTGCTGTGTGCCGCCGGAAAATTATGATTTTGCGTCCGCTGATTGGCAATTGGTAGCCAGGGGCGCAACCAAATATTTAGGCGCTTTAATCAATGCAGCTTCAGTTAGGTTTCAGTTCAACAAGCCAAACAAGATTGGCATTAAAGTTAATATCAGCCGGACTCTTGATGTCCAATTCCCTCTCAGAGGAGAGCAACTGTCGTGGCGGCGCCTAGCAATCAAACTGTCGTATCCCTGCTGTCCTGATGTCGGGCGCTAACAACACAAAAGGCGTAATCAAATTTTGTCACATTTAAAGCACTTTTGACACATTTTAAAATCAAATTTTATGGCCAGCAAATGTTCGGCAATAAAGCGAAGCCTTCTCAAGCTGCCTGCCAGGGAAATGCTCTGGTTTCTTTGCCCCGATAATAGGCAAACAATTTCCCAAAATTTGCGTTGGGGGAGCGATGAAAGCAATCTCAGCTTCGACAGCCAGAACCGAGATACAGAATGCTCTGCTGTCGGCGTTGTTGCTATCAAGTGTACTTAAATCCAATTGACAATTTGAAATTAAAATGCCAAAAAGTACAGCACACACGACCACAAACCGGAGCGAGCCAGCGAGCAACGGCAGATACGTAGATACAGATGCACAGCCTTGTGTGTGCGCAGATACAAATGCAGAGGTACTTGCTGAGGTATGTGCATATTAAACGACGGATATTCCAGGATATTCGAGTCCCTTGAACTACAGACTGCATGCAGCGCAGCGCTAATCAAGGCCACTGTTTTCTTCCAGTGTATAATGAAATGCAACGCTGCACACTGCACACGCAGCACATCTGGGAGTGTGTTTATCTAGGGGCGTGCGTGTGGGAGCCCGGCAGGAATAGAAATTGCAATGTCAGCAATTGGCAGCAGCAAAATCTAAATAAACATTGTCACAAAATGCAACCGAACCCCTCCCAGTCACCAGGCAGCATCGGCATCAGTTGGAGCAGTGGAGCGAAAAGGGTTGGTCCCCACACTCCACTGCAGGGCTGTCAATAAAATTGCCAACAGCTACACGACTGGAGGGTCCTTCCTGGACGTATCTGTGTGTCCTGCCAATAGGTAGGTAACTAGTTAGACAGCAAAACGCAAATGCAGCTCTGCATTTGCGCCAGGTACGCGGCACGGGCTCGAGCAGCAGATGGCAGATATACCCTCGCAGATGCGCAATCGGATACGGATACCGATACATCCTGTTGCTCCTGCCTCCCCGGGCACTTGGGGCCTTCGTCGTTCGCTCCACAAATAAATGCATTTTTATTTCAACGGAACGGTGCTAGGGTGCTGCCCTTCACTTTGCTTGATTTGTAAGCTTTACGCCCTCCACGCCTTCCACTTCCCAGCTCAATTGAATCGCAGTCCCTCTTGGCCCATCCTCCCGTTAGAATTTCCATTCTGTTTGCCTTGCCAGTTTTTACACACACCCCACATGGCTAAGTCCTATACTGCTCCCTGCTTCCATTGTCATCTTAAACATTAGGCGACTCTACGTTCTTTTCATTTGATTCCGATCCAGTCCAACCCCTTCACTGCACCACAGTTCGCACGACGAGTGTCTGCAAATATCTGCAGGACATCATTTTAATAAACTTACACGGAATCAGCTGGCTGGCTGGCGGCGAGGAGCGCCAGTGGAGGGGAGAGAGCGGCAGTCCTGTATGTCCAGCAGGTTGATTAGAAAAGTTCTGTTATTACAACAGTTTTTCTATTGTCAGAGTGCTACATGCGAACTGGCTGCCAGGAGAATGGAGATAGGGAAGAGGAGAGCGGTGAAAGGGAGCTCACGATCAAAGTTCACGATTAAGCTCACAAAAAATAAAATAAAATTTGTATTAATAAAAATATAATAAAAAATCAGTTGAGGAATTTATTTCAAATATTTATTATTTGATTATAACTAATATTTGAAATATATTATTACAATTTTAGTCAGAAGTTTGCAACGCAGTGAAGAAGTCATTGCCGACCCTATAAAGTATATATATTCTAGATCAGCATCAACAGCCGAGTCAATCTAGCCATGTCCGTTCTTCCGTCTGTCTGTCCGTCTGTCCGTCTGTCCGTCCGTCCGTTCGTCCGTTCGTCCGTCCGTCCGTCCGTCCGTCCGTCCGTCCGTCCGTCTGTCCGCCTATACGCAAACTAGTCCCTCAGTTTTAAAGCTATCTGAAT